>CM030370.1:150633578-150653940 GCA_003604175.2 Clonorchis sinensis
ATGGTTGTACGGCAGTGAAGCATCAGTGTCAACACTGATGTTGCTGTCTTTGATGATGATGATGATTTCGTCCTTAATACGACCTATACTATCCGCTAGTAGTTACACGATTGACCGAATGTGCCAATACCTGGGAAGACCCAGAAAAAGCATAAAAATTAACTCAGGAGCTGTGCAAACTGGTCGGAGGAAGTATGGTGGTCTATATAGAGTAACAGCTTGAAACTACTAAACAAAGAACCATGCGTCTTATCTCTCCAAGCTTCCCGGATGAATCTCAACAATAACAAAAGCACTTGTGGCTGCGCCTTTAGGGACGGCTCCATCCACCCAGCCATCAGAGGGCGAGATGGCTCAGTGGTTAGAGTGCGAACTTGCTGACCGGAAATTCCATGGTTCGAATCCGACCTCGGCATCCGGAATTCTCCTGTCTAGGCTTGGACAACCTGACAGTATCCCAGCCCCCGTGGTTCCTTCTCGTGGCATGACAGTTAAGCACCAAAAGGGTGCTACAGCTGAACGACGGCGACGACGACCCAATGATCACTCAATTATTAACAGAAACGAAGCACGGCCAGTAGGTATGAAATGCACATAGCTGCAACGTCCTCGCTGAGTGAGGCTGGGTGCATTACCCAAGCCCTTATACGCATCCAGGTAGTCTGATGCGCAAACTAATATCGATCATCCATGGTTGTTCGTTAACTGATCCATCGGTTGATTGCTATTTACTCACTTGAGGGGCGAGACGGCCCAAGTGGTTAGAGCGCGAGCTTACTGACCGGAAGGTCCGTGGTTCGAACCCGACCTCCCCTGTCTAGGCTTGGGCAACCTGGCAGTATCCCAGCCCTCGTGCAACCTTCGGGTGGCATGGCAGTTAGGCACCAAAAGGGTGCTACAGCTGAACGACGGCGACGACGACCCAATGATCACTCAATTATTAACAGAAACGAAGCACGGCCAGTAGGTATGAAATGCACATAGCTGCAACGTCCTCGCTGAGTGAGGCTGGGTGCATTACCCAAGCCCTTATACGCATCCAGGTAGTCTGATGCGCAAACTAATATCGATCATCCATGGTTGTTCGTTAACTGATCCATCGGTTGATTGCTATTTACTCACTTGAGGGGCGAGACGGCCCAAGTGGTTAGAGCGCGAGCTTACTGACCGGAAGGTCCGTGGTTCGAACCCGACCTCCCCTGTCTAGGCTTGGGCAACCTGGCAGTATCCCAGCCCTCGTGCAACCTTCGGGTGGCATGGCAGTTAGGCACCGAAAGGGTGCTACATCTGAACGATTTATTTTATTTATATTTTACTCGATGTTGTTCTTTGTTGAAACGACAACCACTGTAAATCTCGTGAACAATTTACGTCCACTGATGAGGTGCCCGAAGAACGTCTTCAGGGAACCCAAAGATTTTTTCAAACTTCATTCGGTTACTGTCAAACGCCAATTTGAGATAATTCTGATATTTTTACTTTATCCATAGTTCTTGAAAACAATGGATTAAGGGTTGATGAGTAAGCATTTGCTTCACTGTCGAAAAACGACCTCGAACCGAAGCACGATCGAAGTCAATGTAGGTGTCCGAAAAGCCACGGCAGTTCTGACAGCGATCGATTGCTAAGCACCACGTGACCTGACTGCGTACACAGTTGCCAGTTATTCGAGATACGCAGTATTGTCCTGAAAATTGGTGTCTAGAATGAAGAGACCACGGTAGGCACAAAGCGGATAAATCAGTCATCATTTTCCGTTGTTTACTAACGGGAATGCCAAGCTTACCCACCAACTGGTGCTTACTGTCACCAAGTAAAATGTAACATCTGTGCTTTTTGCTCGCAGAAGATTAAAAATTTCGAAATGAAAATAGTTTGTCGGCATCCGCAACGCAGTTGTCGAGGCGCATATTGAATAAGTTACGTATTCTTGTTCGATGCCGGAGGCCTCTGATGGTCCCACAGCGCACATTGTGCGGTTCACAAAAGCCCAGCCCAGTCTTCAGGGGTTCAAGCTCAACACGGTTCCTACGAGACAGCCTCAGGATCACCGGATATCAGAACAGCTGGAATTCGTCTGCGTCGCCTGGGTATGCATCGCATTGTAGGATCCTGGATTTACAAGAGGTCAAGTTTCAAAATCAAGGAGGAACGACAAAAGTCTGTTGAAACTGAATGCCGCTCTGTGAAACGATTTCTCCGGTATAAGCAGAAGCCACAGAGAGGACATCATCATCGTCGACAGCATGACATCAGTGTCCAACACCGATGCTTCACTACCGTACAACCATGAACAGTTCATGCTTGTACGTGGGCTGGAATACTGTCAGGGCGCTCACACCTAGACAGGAGCCTTTGGCTCAAAGTCTAACCGCAAGGCAGCGGTGTTTGGCGGGAAATGCAAGTGCATTACCATTTCTACGGAACAAATCGCCACAACTTCCAACCCCCAACTTGGAGGGCCAGGATACTGTGTTTATCAGACCAACCCGGTATGAGAGACTCTGTGAGTGTCGCGAGGACACCCCCCAGTATAGTTCAATGGGTCACCGAGGTGCGAAAACCATCACACCGCGGTAAGGTCCAGTCTCTTCGTGAGACAGAGAGACGAAACATCTGAATCTAGAGTGCTATAAAACACACTATAATATCCCGGACATCGGTCCAACTGAAACATGAGGGAGTCAAGCTAGTCAGCAAACAATATTGGGGATGAGAGATTCAGGTGAAATCCAGTTGTCACCCATCAGCACCAGCTTCACTTGCCAATGAGTGTTTATCACAACAAAGCATGTCTGTTGTTTCCTGAGGGCTAGAGGTTGAAAAGCGAGAATTTCACGATGGGTGACGTACGAGAAGGATTCGAAAGAAAGAGTATTAAAAAACTAATGAGTTGACCAGTGCAGTGAGCTATTTTAAAGTCGGCCAGAACGTTTGAGACATCTTACCTTGAGTCATAGACTCAAAAGTCTCACCTACGGAGCAGCGGGAGAAATCTTGTTCCGCGATTTAGCCGGTAGCCTCTGACTTAACAAACCTATCTTCAAGTCAGCATTTTTTGGAGTTTCCTCGAAAGAAATTTGTTAGATCCAACAACTCAATTGTCCGACCCACTTTGGTGCAGGAGACTGGCTTAGCCCGAGGGTGCGGAGATTAAGACACAGAAGTACGTTAAGTGCATTAACCGGGCTGACAGGTCACTGTCAAGGGAGCCTGTCCAAGTGACCTGACCAAACTGACTTCAAATCAATTACGAATAGTTTACAAAGGTTCGATGGAAGCCGACGCTGACCTCTGAAGATCACCAGCAGTCTTTGAGAACAAGGGTCCCCAAGATGCCTGGCCTCATCCAAAAGGCATATGAAGAGCAATAGCAGTCACGGGCTCACAGTATCAAGGTGTGGACTTGTGACTCCAGTTTTGCAGACAGGGCTCTTCAGCTTCGGTGCCTCTAAAAGTCACTTCTTCAGTGTTCACCCACTAACAAATACAATAAATCATAATGATACATCGGGGATATGATGGTCTGTTATCCGTAAACACAACACAATTGAATCCCAAAGCTGTGATTGGTCTACACCTACCCCGCTAGTTGAGTCACGTGCTCAGCATGACATTCCGACTTCTTCAGTGTGCACTCCAGCTGAGTGAAACTTGAGTGAGAAAACAGGATGGTCAATGACCTGGCGACGGAGTACGAGGATATTAAATGCCAGATCATCCTCGGCCGCGGCGTCCGGGTTCTCCAGCTGGGACGACTGTTTATAGCTATGGGTCAGCAGATGTGGATCAAAACCGTACTTAGTTGTACATCTGCGCTAACGTTTTGATTCAGCAGTATAGTATCGCACCCATTTTGAGTGACAAAGCTGTCCACTATTAAGCCACGTCCGCTTTTTCATGTCAAACACAATAACTTTCCAAGCTCTGTCATGGATTGATGATGTCCAACACAACCGAAACCAGAGCTGAATATTTGAACGAACTTTATTTGATTGGTTTACATCATTTGGGAAACTGCCTCAAACTCGCCGTCAGCCCACTGTTGTTTTTGCTGTTTGGAGCCTATTCAGAACGATACAGAACAAATGGTCAAACAATTCGCCGGTCTCAACAATGGTGAAAAGCAGCTGTGGTTTCATTTCAGGTTCATTACTATCCCGTCCTCGCGCTCAAAAGAGTCGACTGTGACCGGTTCTGATGATCTTCAGCAGTCAAACGCAATATACGCCGAAAATCCTCACTCAGAATCAGAACCAGCCGCTGCTTCTGCAGGTACAAGCTGGACACATTTCGTGAGTAAGTGAGGGTGCTCCAAGAGACAGTCGTTATTCATCAAGTGGTACGCAGAGGGATGTCCCTTACCTTACTGGACAGTAACGCCACTGATTTTAAACTGTTACAGAAGTGTAGACAAAGGGCCCCATCAAACATTCAACCAAGCGACTGAACCTCTTGTGACGCTGATACGAAAAACAGTCCAATCAGATCAACAAATGACCTGTTGGGTTCAATCCAACGTCACTGTCTCTGCATGCAAAATCAATCTCGCTCAAACTAGCCGTTGAAGTCCTCGGTCGTCTACTCTGACTGAGTGACTGGCGCCAGAATCACTGAGGTAGATGGAATGTATCACGTGACATCACGAATTAGAGACCCGGGATGATCATTACAAGGGTTACAGGAACGAAAACCAAGTCTCGACAGATACCATATGCACATGAAAAAATAACCCTCCCATGAAGGAGTGAATCTCTTTCGAATGCGGAGTTGACAGGACATGATGCCAGATTCTACTTATGAAATCGGCAGCTACACGCTTATTCAATCAACCATCTTGGACCAGTGGACTAAAAACAAAATATTTGGGAGGCGCCAATCAAAAATTATTTGTAATCCTGTGTGATTTTACATGCATAGAAATCAGATAAATACTGGAAAACCACCTGCATACAGAGTCTCGTGAAGCGGTAAAGTGAAAACTCAGTGCTCCCATTAAATATCACCCCGGAACAGTGGAGCTGTCCATCATGTAGGGTCACGGTTATCGACTTCATGTTGTAAAAGTTCCAGAGCCGAGAATAGCAATGTGACAGTCTTGCTAATCATAAAACTTCGGCAAACAATACCCTGATGCGGAGTAGCTCACCCATTTGAACACAGAATTAGCATGACTGTGAGGTACAATGAAATTTCGGATAGATTCATCACGTGCAATGTTGCTCGAAAGTACGGGCAGTACAAAAGCTGTCTGAGGATTTATTTGGGCCATTGGTTGGTGGATAACACGTCAAGATAATGTGTCGATTGAAATTCGAGAGCTACGACTAGATGAGGAGTCATATCAGAACGAAACTGGTAGTGGGCTTTCCGGGAGTCTTCATCACACAAGTGTCAGTTCTAAGGAACTCTCTAGCCCTTTGATTGTTGAGCGCAAGATACCTTTCGGTTTGGATTTCATCCGTCACATACGCATGTCAGATCTCTCAATTAACCCGTCTAGACAGAATTCCAGTCTGGCCATCGATCAAACTTAGATAGATAGGTTCTCCGTCATACGGCAGAGAAAACGGTTCGTGGGAGTATGAGGGACGGCGGAACAGATTGTAAATCCTCGTTCGAACACGAAAGTCCGGCAAGCTATTTGACGTTACAGGACAATACATACTGCAATCACTATTATTCTAGGGAAAAGTATGCACTCGTCCGAGTAACCCGAATGAAATTATCAGTTTCCCAATACGAGGATAATCGTTCTACGGGTGTTGTGAAAAAGTTGACGTGCTGTAGGAAACGATTTCATGAAATACCCACGAGGTCCAGCTGATGAACATACTGAGACGAGCCACTTACATTCTGATGGAAAAAACTTATGCTCTGGAGTTCTTCATTACGCGGTAAACACATTATTGGATGAATGCCATCTGGTGTTTCCTGGATAGAGATTGCTTATATGTTCCTTCTTCCTAAGACCATTTGGCGTATCTCAGAATTACGAATCCGATCTTCCCACCAGACCTGACCAATGCTTCGGAGACACCGATGATCAAACACTGACATCTTACGTATGTCCTCTGCGCGTAGGGGCCACGTCTCTGATCCGTAAAGCAGTATGGATCGCACCATTGCAGTGCAAACTCTTCCCTTGACAGACAAGCTCACATCACGTCGGCGCCATAGGTGTCGGAGGTCGGCAAAAGCTGCCCTGGACATACTAGTGTGGTATTCTCTCCTTATAAGCGATCTCTAAGAAACACCCCAAAGAAAAGTAAATACAGTATTACCCTTTCATACGAAACCTCGAAAGCGACCATCTTTGCGAGTCGACTTGTGCACAATATGAACTCTCCGTGCTAACAAATTCCTTCTATACTCGAACAACAACAAATAACTTACACTCACAGAGCAACACTCGTGGAGAGAGGAACACAAGTAATTTTTGGGTATTTGTTGCTTCATCAGAGACCTGTAGCTGATTGTGCTGGCCAAATAAAACGAAATAACCATAGAATAAACCAAGACACAAAGAGCCACTGGACGCAGTTCACATAACTGGTAAACACATGTTACAGTAGTCGTGTGATTTGAGGACCACTCCATGGATCTTTTCGTCCCCTATCGAAAAGATCAAGGTTGTGCGGTTTGGCGAAGCAGGACAGAGCAACCGAAAAACTGTGTACTACACGTTGTACACCACGGTCAGGTATGGCAACCAGATCAGATCAAGAAACACTAACACAAAATCTCAACTGCCAGGATAGAGATGGTTCATGGAAGATATCGCGTTCCGGGATCATAAGAGACCAATTTCTGTCTTATCAGACTTACAGAGTATTGCATAAATCGATATCTTTTCAGAAACACCAACAAAACATTCAATTAGTGGTGGTGGCTGTTTTCATCTAATTGGTTTGCAAACTTTGGTAAGCTGAGTTTGGTATCTGAGTTTCGTACCTGAGTATAATGCTAGCTTTATTGTGGTCTAAACTCCATTTAAGGACTACCCGAGAGCAACATGCACGCTCCTCAGTGGTGTGTGTTCTACTGTGCGTGTTCTACAGTATATTGGCAAATGTGGTGAATTTCTGTTTGTTCTGTTACACTACAATCTATCAGTGTATTCCGATCATCAAAAAATGCCGAAAAGACTGAAATGTACATTAATGAACAAAATGCAGATCTACGAATGAGTAGACCAAGAATACTGTGACTGTCACTCACATGAATATACAGATATTTCAGCACGCGTTTGTGAGTCAGAATGTGTAAGGGGTTTCCACCGATCGGGTCGATCACCGGGAGCCTGTGCACTTTGTGGTTAAGCAACTTTTGTACAGCTTCCAGCAATGTCTTCTCCGGAGTAATACTGACTAGCGGACGTTGATAATCTGTCAGTTGTTCTGTTTGAAAGAAAGCACAAAACAAGATGAGTTGAGTGGAAGAAAATGCAATGAAGCGTATGCTTGTACCTGTGACCAAATTACCGTTGCTGTGAATCTCTAAAGAGGTTGCATAATGAATCGAACAGAGCACACCAGGTTCCACCGACTAGTCTCCCATCAGAAACACACTATCGTGTGCTTTGAATCCAAAATTTTCAAAGGCCTTTGCTTTGATTCTTACCCTGAACTTCAATTGATAACTTTTTTTTATGCAACCTGGTACCCTCCTTGCTAACATAGATCAACCGAAAAGGAAGTCCGGGCAGACAGCTGGGCCCGGCATCAGAAATGGACAACAACTGTTTCAACCTTTTGAATGATAGACTGTCCTTCTTAAGACAGAACACTACAACCAACCGACATTCCACAGATGAACCAGCCTCATGTTTCGGTAGTGCTGACAGCCTAGTACCCCCACCCTCCTGTAGCTCCTATTTTGCATACTTTTTGGCTAGGAAGCTTTGAAACAACTAGGCATTGAAACCGGGCACAGTGTGAATTTTGTAGTGCACAGTAGATGACCGTACTCGGAACAGAAGGATACACTGAGACAATCATCACTGCTGAATAGCGAATGTAGTACGCAAAACAGTTTTGCAGCCCTGTACGAGAATTCGTCTGTTTCTTGATAGATTGAATCGGACTTTTCAACTTCCGGAGTATTCGTGAATGTCATCAGCCTTTCCTTAACCAAACCCTCCGTTTTTGTTGAGTAAAAGGATCGCGATCCGTGTTTAGAGAGGAACCCTCAGGAGGGCAAAAGGGGACAAACTCTCTCCGAACGAATAAGACTCCAGGTTGATGGAGTTTTCAGAAAATACGAAGAATCCTAGGAAAACTACTCAGTGTTTCACTTAATGCCAATACAGTGTAATCCATACAGCTTATCTAATCTTCATCAGAAGCTACGGCTTCTGCAAACCCTTTAGTTACTCAACGATGTGCATGGCTCGTATTGTTCTGATTATTAATACCTCGCTTTCCAAACTGAAAACTTCATTCGATCTCAAATTAACCTGAGCACATTCGGCTTCGCAGTCCAAGGTGATCCGCCACAAATGATGAACATTCAGAAAACCTAGTACGAATATCTCAAAAATAGTGGCTATTCTGAGTTTGCTTTCGTTGGTCCTGCTCACTTCAAAGGTCACATTTCCAACAGAGCGTATTTTGTTCCCCGTTCCAGGAAGAACATTTTATGCAGACCATCAGTCAAAGAAATGTACACAGGCAAATTACCAACCGTATGCATGCAGTATTACGTCCGTGTGAGCCTCTAAACCATACCTAGTCAACTGCTGTATTCAGTCTGCTGTTATAACCTTGTCATGCCATGAAGTATGGCCCCCAGGGGTCGATCTGATCATTTCAATCCGGTTAATGTGGCGCTTACCGTCGTTCCGCCTAGTTGCACCTTTCATTGTGGAAACGCGGTTGACTCTGTGGGGCTATAAGAGGGATTGGACCTGGAGGTATGCAGTAAATGCAGGGAGAATCTGAAAACCGGGGAACAATTACCTTGGGTTTCCACCGTGTTCTCGTAAGATTGGCCGGGCAGGATGACTCAGTGGTTAGAGCGCGGAAGGTCTGTGGCTTGAACCCGACCTCTGCACCTCGACTTCTTCTGTCTAGGCTTGGGCAACTTGTCAGTATCCCAACCCTCATGCTTCCTCCGGGTGATATGCCAGATAGGCACCGAAAGGGTGTTACAGCTTAATGAGTCTTTTTAGGATGTGACCAAACCAAAAGTTCAGATGCTCGATCGCTCTATGCTCATCTGATGAGTCCGAATGAAGGAAAAACAGCTCGTGTGACTGAGGTTCTCAGATCACATCCTCACTAAAGTTGGGCTAGAGGATTCGAGAGATACGCATCTGACATTCCCGCTGTGGTGAATTTCTGGCAAGCCGTGCGATCGAACTAGACTGAAATGGTTGTAGTAGATACGGCTTTTCCCGTGGTTCTGATTTTCCTACTTTTATGAATCCAATATCCGGTTCTCAGGCTATACCATGTTGGTCACACAAAGTGAGAATATTTGGTGCTGCTAGATTACATGGTTACGGAACACGGTTCACCAAAGGCGAGTTTACACAATGGCTCCCTGCTTTGTGGATAGCTAAACACCACTAAACAGTCAGCATGGAAGTCCACGCTGTTTCAGCCTCAATAACCCTGTTGCATGAACAGAAACTCGTGGGTTGTTTGAGACATGACTGCTGAACTTACCATGCGACTCGGTCAAACGAAAAACCAACCAACACTAGGCTGCTGCGGGCACATCGCTTGAGGACGTATTCAGAAGGGACCTTCACTGTCTAGCACTTTCGCTAGTAAACTCCATCTCTAACAAGACCGAGACTTTCTTTCCCAAACAGTCTATCAGTGCTTTGATGTTAAAATTACCCCCCGAGATATATTACCGTTAAATGGTAGTTAGGGACTCATGCTCCTCCTAGTAACGAGGACAATGAGTAAATCCAGTTTGTCGAGTCGGGATAAGTTCGACATGCACCACTCACGTCAATGTGTGCTCTACGAAATAACCCTGTTTTGAAGTTCTTCACTGCGGTCGGCGAAACGTTTGCGTTAACAGGATAATGCGAATGTAAAGTGTTTCAAACAAACATGTGGTACGCACCTCGCCAAGTTTTAATTTGGTGGTTCTCCAACTCGGTCATCGGGGTAGTTGGGGACCGATAATACTGATGTAGTATGCGGATAAAATCGGTGATAGTGAGCATGCCAACATGTCGTTGTTCGTCCGAGTCCCACAGGATAGCCACCCGTACTCCATTGTAGACAAGGGCAAAAAACGCCTTTTTAACCTAGAATAACCAGTCGCGCTCGAGCACCGAATGAGAAACGAATAGGATTACATTTAAAGTCACGTCGAAGACAACCAATTTGGCACTGAGCGGGATAAGGTCATAGCACGTGTGGCCCTTCAAAAAGACACGGTAGGACTTGTCCGTATCGGCTGCAAGCGGAGCATGAAAAACAGGAGTCGCTTTTGAACTCACATAACGATTCGATGTGAACGTCCGACGATGATTCTGGACCCTATGAAAGTGAGGTAAACGAAAATAAACAATCGTTATAACAAAAAACAACAAGAGCATTAAAAAATTCCAGAAGATTGGGCAGAGACCAGGGTCAGTGAACACAATTCTAACTAAGTGACATTTAAACCGCACAACTTGGGAAGTACAGTACCCATATTTCGAGGAAATGCCTCCCAGGAATGCCAAAATGCTGCTTCCAAAGAGGTGTTTCCTCCAGGCAAGACCGAATTCTAGTTCTCAGCGCAGAAGTGTTGGAACCTAGACTGTATGCGGGTGTCAAAAAGGGATCTTTTTTGCCCAGTAGAATTAGGCGTTTATATAATACGATTGATTGCCAGTCGGAGACCAAGCCTATCAGATGAGTCCCAGAGAAAAGGATGAAGCGACAGTGGATTGTCCAGGACTGTTCGTCAACCTATAAATCGTGCCACAGCTTAAATACCGTTCCAAACAAAACACATCTGCAGTAAGAGGACAGGCAGCAAACTGGAAAATTAGACGAGAGGCTCGGCATTGACCGAACTACCCTTTATTATTCCTGATAAAGTAGTTCACTTCGTCGTGATATGCGTAACCTGTGGTGTGACTACAGGGAGAGTGTACTTTTCCGAAAGCCACCATTATTGATCTGATGTTCCCATGAGATCTGCGCAATGCTTCGGTGGCACCGATGCTCAAACAGTCTCGAAGATCGATGAAGTAAGACAGATCGGACCGTGGCATGGTATACGCTACCCTTGACAGGAAAGCTGATATCACATGGGTGCCACGAATGTCAGAAGTTAGCAAATGCTGCCATGGTCTATTCGGGAAGTGATTTCGTCTTCCGCGAAATTTATACGAATATTCATACAGTACAATGGTCAGGACCAGGCTGTGTTCTCCAGAGCGAACCACAATTGTGGATTGAAGGCTTCCATCGGTACCTGTTTGTCACATAGTCCATTTGAGTCCATGGCTGATTTGCAGTTGGTGGCCTCCAGGTTACACGGTGTGAGCGTATATGTTGAAAGTTTGTTCTGCGAATTCGCAGAATAGACTATGGCAGCAGTTGCTAACTTCCGACATTTGTGGCACCCATGTGATATCAGCTTTCCTGTCAAGGGTAGCGTATACCATGCCACGGTCCGATCTGTCTTACTTCATCGATCTTCGAGACTGTTTGAGCATCGGTGCCACCGAAGCATTGCGCAGATCTCATGGGAACATCAGATCAATAATGATGGCTTTCGGAAAAATACACTCTCCCTGTAGTCACACACCACAGGTTACGCATGTCAGACCATCTACTTCGTATACTACAGAACCGTTTGCCTCAAGGAGCACTCACTGCTCAGTCGTGTATCGGACGGAGATGACCGGGTGTAGCCCATATGAACGACACCAATTCAAACCTCTAAAGAAACACGGGATGCGGTCGTCAAGAAAAGGAGTCCCCTTTATTCCACACCGAAAGTCATATCGTCAAGCGACTCAAAACGAAGCCTAAACAACTCCGTGGAGGCGTTGAGATACTTGAATATCAACCGCGCGAGGGGGACAAGGACACCAACAGACGTAACGTCACCACAGATCTTCAGAGAGCATCTCCAGAGGCCCTGTATCCGGTATATCACGCGTTGCGGGAAGTAAAAATCGAAACCTTCATGCCCAGGAGATAAACATGTCTCAAAGAAACAAAAGGCCCACGTAATCGGAATGACAAATAGAAAGAAGGGACACTGGAATCATAAAAAGGAAAGCAGTGAACTATGCAACAAAGGCCTCACCTGATCCCTGGAGTCGAAGTAAACGTAGAAGTATTCGATGGCCGAGCGACTGTCCATAATCCAATTTAGAGATCTGGCTCACCACATGTGCCTCAGACGTCTATATCTCGGCTGGGGGTTACTATATGTTCTGAGCTGACTAGAAGCTTGGAAGACCAGGTGATACTCTTGCATCGCTCTGCGAAGCACTGTGGATGCAGACTCAACCACACGGTAAAGATACAACTCCATCTTCAACGTCGTCGAACGTTATGCTCCAGGTACTCCGGAAGATGACTTGTTCTTCACCCAAAAGGTGAAACTGTGCGCATTCAAATACCATGTTACACATATTTGCCAATAGATGAATTTAACGGTTCGAGCTCCCTTAAATGGTGCCAGTTTATCGAGTATGTCGGTGCTGTCCGAGCATGTGCAGCAAAGCGCCTGGGCTCATAAATATAGAGCATCTGTCAGATATTACTTAGATTAACTGTCACACGTAGCGGATATGGTTATTGCGAATGGGAAATAAAGTGATGTGTGGACTTCTGAAACCTGACCTCCATCCCCGTCTGCAGCTAGGGAAGCCCGAACCTCAAATGTACGCCAGCTACGCCGAGCTCAGCTAACAAACAAACAGCCATATGAGCTACAACCAACTGACACTACCGAGCTGCTAAAAATGCATTTATTTGCATGCAACACATGTGTCCATGGACACATGCACCACACGCCCACAGTACATAAACAGTCCCAACACGACGGTTATGAAACTGTTTTCCTCTTGGATGCCTTGAAATGGATAGCTTATGGACTATATCTCATTCTTGGAATGCTGGCGAAAAGTAACCCATGCGTGCTGGGAGGGGAGCCAATGATGGGGAAAACATTTGCACGTGAAAATATGCATAGTTACCTTATGAGTATCCCAAACGACCATGTATTTTTCGCCACTTAGACTGGAATACCTCCGCCGTCCCTTGCATGTACTCATAGGTCCGTCACCCCCGGACATTTTGTGACCTTCACATTGACCTTGGTGTTGAAAATCCGCGCCTCACGGATTCACGTAGTCACGGATCTCACGGATTCACGGATTGATACACAGGATCGAGGCTTTCGCCCAAGTTTCCCGGGTTGGTCTTGTTCTTGTCGTTCAGCGGCTGTCGTTCACCTGAAGGACACAGTGAAAAAAGGTGTAGCACTGCTCTTTAAGTTCTAAACGCGCGGCAGTATGCTTGCCAGCGCGAGCCGGAGAAGAGAAAAGACGAAGTGGCTATCTAGTCACGGATTCACGTGTTTATACACAGCATCGAGGATTACGCCTAAGTTTCCCAGGTTGTATTTTTTTCTTGTCATTCAGAAGTTCAATAGACGAATTAAGATGGTGCGCGAGTGTGGAGCGGAAGCTTCTAAGCCCGGATCGATGCGTATCGTTAAAGGTCACCTCTATGTCGATAGACTGGAATAAAATAGTGGATCATCAACACCTAATAAATGGGCCTGAATGTTGCCTGACCCGCTCGGTTCGAAGAGTTTAGTTGTAGTGAAATTTGTGGACGGCTCACTAGATGCATACCCGAATTATTTTCACCGAACCTACTGGTTTATCAAGTTGTGAGTTTTATGGAGAAGTAGGCACCGTTCTGTGATATGTTGCTCATAGCATTTTGTCTATGTGAGCAAAATTTCCAAGTCACGGAACATCACCCATTCCCACTTTGTTAACGGTTTACGAGATATAAATCGCGAACTTGCACTTCAGCATATTTTGGCACTCTTCGTCTTACATATATGATGGAGGCCTCACCTATGCACGGTAACCTAATCCAATGGCCAGCGACTTCCCTTCATACTCATAATTGTACGCCTTGTCACTCAGCCGTACCTTTCCAACCAGGATTTACGTTATCATTAAAACGCCTAATAAGATTCACCCTTTTACCTCGACCAAGTTAGAACACTGTCTTTTCTCAGTGAAGATGGGTGGATGCCTGCTAATCGTGCAAGTGGGGTATGTTTGCTTGGGTATCCGTTATGACAACCGTAAGCTGCATCTTTCCGGCTGACTGGGCATTGTGTACTCTAAGCCGCATGTAATCCGAGAAAGCTAGTTGGGCTGGTTTAGCCGTCTTCTATAAACCGTCAGAAAGTTTAACCGATATTTACAGGCTTATTCTCGAACTTGGTTGGGATATTTTGGCTGGCAGTATAAGTAGCAGCTCTTTAGCCACAATTATCATGGCAATTTTCCGAGGCTAATTTTGGGCAGCCCGTTGTTACTCATCATTTGTGTTGGAGAACTTCCCTGCCGGTAAACATCGCCTTAATGATTCTAGGACAATATAAGGTAGTCTTTTAAAAAACTCGACCTACAGGCAGAGGTCACACACAACCTATCACATTTTCGCTTTTTACCCATTTAACGGAATGCTGTGAGAAAAACCTGTGTGCTGAAGGCAGTATGTCTTTCAAACGTCGTGCAAATTATCGGAAATTAGGAAGTACCTCTTCAAAATGATTAGGCCGAATAACACTTCCCGAGTTCAGGGACACAAGCTTCTGCATCCTCTCATTGGGACAGATGATGGCAGGCAAATTTAGACAATAGAGTCATCCGCTTTATTATTCTGCATCATAGAGTGCAGTGCAGACTGTAGCAAGTCCCGCAACTTCAACAGATTACACATGTGAAGAAATCACAGAAAAATGTATTGGACACGGATGTCTTTAAATATGACATTGTAACCGTGAAAACATCGTAGTTCCACAGAGCTCATTTTCATTCGTCGGACGCCAATTGGCGATTTCATTAGCCTTTTACTAGGCAGCTTGTTTAAGCATGGGTCAAAAGAAGGCCGTTTTTAAATTCGCTACTTTTTGCGTACAAAAATTTCTCATGTTTTCACTCTTCACAAGGGCTATTTTTAAGTCACTACATTGGACGCTGTCGCCGCTTATGTTTAGGGCCTGTTAGGAAGTAAATATTGCGTCAAATGCCTTGCGATAGCAATTCCATCACTAGTAGGCAAGGTCGTTAAATGAATTCTATGAGTCGCTAATGAAGTTCTAGTAGCACACCTTTATTTTCAACAGTGAATTTTGCAGCACGGCACTTGATGCAGAAAGTTTTATGAGCTACGCTCGCGGTCCCGGATCCTCGAAATGCTTCAACTTATGTAAACCATTTCTATGTGATTAAAAAGCCTGCTTACATTACACCACCTGCTCTTCATTGTCCAGTGACTTCTTCAGCCAAATGTTCTGGCCACCATTAGGCCTCAACGCAGCAAGTTTTCATTCACCCCACATGTAGTGAAGCTAGTATATGCTCCCTGGTTAAGGCGCGCGCATTTACAAATGCTAAAACTTCTGACGATCAAGCTCTAGGCTACAAACCGACCGCTCTTAACATTTTAAAACGGTCCCCCAAAAGCATATATGACCCTTCGGAAATGGGCGTTACTCAGACGCGTGGAGGACTCGTCAGAAATAAACTTCTGCGGGGAAACCGCTCCATCCTGGCGCCTGATATTTCCCTTACGAGTGCACTGGACATTATAACCAGGGGGTGAAACAGCCATGTCCGGAGTTTCAATCTAAAACCATGTTTCACCCACGCATATCAGGCTTGGTTGTGCAATGGTGCTAATAGCTCGGAGCTCATGGAACCTTGACAGCAAATGGCCGGCATTGAACAGCACTAGTGCTAGGCTCATTGGCGAGAAACTCGTGCTAGTTAGGAAAACACTAACCCCAATCTAAAACAATGATAGGTTTGTTTCCCAACTTTTAGAAGCATACCAATCGAGGCATGATCGGGCCGCTACAATGTGAACGTGGCGGGGAACAACAAAATAGAGTGGAAGGCAAAACCAAAGGGACATTGTTATCACGTGATAGTAATTGTAGATTGTGGAAACCAATGAGACCAATAGGGCATGAGGTATGACGAGTCCAGTGATGAAGCCAATTCATTTGAACTAAAAATTAAAAACCTCTGCTGGCCGTGAGTAACCTTAAGCGTTTAAGTTAATTGCCGGGGTTTCGACTAGCACAAATAGAGGTGAAGATACGGAAAAATCCTGAGTTGATACGAGTGACAAGTTTCTACTTAAAAACTGTTACTCTCTGCAAGTGACTAGGCCCACTGGTGTCCTGTTGGAGAGAAATCAGGTGGAAAACATATTTGCAAGAGAGGGGTATTGCTAATGCACGTTGCCGAAAGCGCATCGTAAGCAAAATCCTTGAGCTTGTAGAAGGGGCACACTGAAATTTCCGAACCGTGATGGTTAAATGCGATCAAAGAGTTCAGCGTGTTCGAATAAACTCACCATAGTGGCAGTTGGGGACGGGTAAGCAGTTTGTTCGCAGTTGGACTAAAAATGCGAGCGGAGGAGAGGCGACATTCGATAGTAAGTAGAAAATGCATGTGAGCGAGCTACAAGACTGGGCATGGTACAGTCGTGCCATTATCGCACTGATATACTTCGGTTTCTACACAGTCACGTAACGGGCAACAAGGTTGCGGCAACCGGATAGGAGGTGTGAATTCTTGTAACACGGATTCACGGATTGATACACAGGAGCGAGGCTTTTGCCCAAGTTTCCCGGGTCGGTTTTGTTCTTGTCGTTCAGCGACTGCCGTTCACCTGAAAGGCACAAGTGAAAAAAGGGTGTAGCACTGCTCTTTAAGTTCTCAGCGCGGGGCAGTATGTTTGCCAGCGCGAGGACTCGCGTAAATAAGTGTCTAATAGTGTTTTGAACTGAGTTCTAGAGGGAGCGTGGACAACCGTATCAGGAAGGTTATTCCACGCAACAACTACGCGAAATGAGAAAAAAGTTTGCCTAATGAAGGTGTGCGCTCTGAGCCTAAAAATCTTCTTACCATGTACCCGCCGTGTGTTTGCTAGGTCAACGGTGGAAAACCTGTTGGCCAAGCCTTGTTCAAACAGAGTGTAAGTAAGAATTGAGTCCCCTCGGAGACGACGATACTCCAAGGGAAAAAGGTCGAGCACCACGAGACGCGTTTCGTAGTCCATGGACTTGAGACCGGCAACCATTTTCGTAGCAGCTCGCTGGACACGCTCAATGAGGATTACGTCATTCGTGCGTCCTGAATAGACAACCGGGTTGGCATATTCAAGGAGCGGTCTGACATAGGCCCCATAGAGTATTTGGAAGTCCGTGCGAGTAATACGAGAGAAGGTACGCCGAATCATCCGTAGAACAGCGAATGCCTTCTGAGCCGATTTCTCAAGGTGCAGTGAGAAGGACAGGTTTGGAGAGAGCCAGATACCCAAATCCATTTTGGCATCTATCCTCGTGATGTCTTCTGGTCCTTTCTCACCATGCATGACAAAGGAGTTCGCTGAGTCTCCTCCAAATGACATATGGACGCACTTCTCATCATTCAGAGGAAGGTGCCAGTCCAACGACCACTGCTTTGCGGCGTCCACATCAATTTGGAGGGCACTGGCATTGGAACTCCACGATTTCAAGTCGTCCGCAAAAAGTAGACATGGACTTGAAAGAACATCTGGAAGGTCATTGACGTATATCAGAAACAGCAAAGGTCCCAAAACGGAGCCCTGAGGAACTCCAATGGAGACCGGCGCCGCAGAAGAGTAGGTCGAGCCTACTTTCACTCGGAATGATCTGTCTGATAGGAATGCCTTGATCCAGTGTAGGATTTTCCCTTGAATCCCGTAAGACTCGAGTTTGTGGAGCAGAGGGACGTGTGGGACTCGATCAAATGCTTTTGAAAAGTCGAAAAATATGGCATCCGATATGAGTCCCTCGTCCTTGGCTTGGGTTAAGCTGTCCATAAATACGAGCATGTTCGTCACGCAGGAACGGTTTGGGAGAAATCCGTGTTGAGCTTGAGAAATCAAGTTGTTGGAAGTAAGGTGATCTAGAATGGCTCGCTTCAGAATGCGTTCCATCACCTTGCATGGCACGCTAGTGAGGCTTATAGGCCTGTAGCTGCCAGGCGATAGTCGGTCACCAGTTTTGTAGATTGGCGTGACAATCGCTTCCTTCCAAACAGAGGGAAGGTGGCCTTCGTCAAGCGACTGACGAAACAGCAGATGGAAATGAGTTGCCAGTGTGTACGACGTTTCCTTCAGGATCCTTGGGTGGACTTCGTCGGGCCCCAACGCGCAGAATGGGTTGATCTTGTGCAGGAGTTGACGAATGTCCTCCACCGTGAATACCAAGTCGGTTAGAGGCCGGTCGTAGGTACGCCTTGACAACGTTGGATGTGACGAGGACGCTGGGACTGAATACAGACCTGCATAGTGATCTCTGTAGAACTCAGATACCACTATTGGGTCACTCGTGGGTTCCCCGTTCCTGTCCCTCAGGGAGAACGCGGATGGCTTGTTTCTTCGGCGATGCCGCATGTATTTGAACAGCACATTTCTGTTCTTCCGGGCGAGGTCTAGAATGGTGGCTTGTTTTCGTATGTTCCATTGGCGGATTTCCGATTTACAGCGGTTCCGCATTTTACGAAATGCCAGCTCATCTTCTGTGTCTCCTGTAGTCAACTTTTTGAGAAATAGTTGTGACCTCTTTTCCAGAAGACGCCGGATCCTTTTGGGTAGTTTACGGCTCGTCCGACTGCGTGCTGGTTTTTTTGGGACGTACATCGCGTCAGCCTCGTGAACTTTCTGGACAATAGTCCTATATAAGTCTTCCACTGAGGCTGGCCCCAGTTTAACTTGGTTAAGAAAGATGCGCATTCCCGAAAAGTCTGCACGGCAGAAGTTTCGAATCCACGTTTGGGGTTCGGGATTTCTGGCCCAATAGCAGATGAAATCAAAGGTGAGCACACAGTGGTCGCTATGTCCCAGTGGAGCGTTAATTGTCACCTGATCAACGAAATGTCTTTCGTTGGTGATGACCAGATCCAGGAGGGACGGTTGTTGGCCCGCGCGGTATCTGGTGGGTGCAACGACATGTTGAGTCCAAGCGCTCTGTTGAACGACTTCGGTCAACGCCGCTGCAAAGGGTCCACTTGATCCGACGCACTGGAGCTCCGTCCAGGGGGCCTTTGGAGCGTTGAAGTCACCTACCAGCAGGAGATGAGTGAAGTGGTAGCTGGAGGAGAGTTGCCCAAGGGTTCGTATGAGGAAGTGGTCATCTTCCGGAGGACTCGAGGGGCTACGGTAGACCACACCCAGAAGGAGAGAATCGGACCCGCGAAGCGGGACTTGAAGCCACAGTGCATCACAAAAAGGTGCAGGAGTGGTATCAGAGAGGACAATCGGGATTGGCAGGGCCGCATGTAAGTATAAAGCAACCCCACCAGCTCTCCCTCGTTTTGAGTCAGCTCGAAAAATAGAGTAGCCGTCTATTGAGATCTCCGCGTCAGAGACATCTGGTGTGAGCCAGGTCTCTGTGAGTGCGATAATGGACGGCTGTTCAAGACAAACTGACTGTTTAATATCACAAAGTTTGTTGAAGAGGCTAAGACAGTTTGTGGACAAGCATTTCAACACTGTCTCTGCTGCCTCCGAAGGTGAGGAGCCGAGAGTTGTGTAACCAGGGAGGTTAGCAGGCTTAATAGCTGCACGTCGGGTTTGAGTCGAGGGCTCCGAAGGGACCTCTGAGGCATATTTGTCTGCTCCCTCGATTGGTGGTTTCGTGGGTTGCTTTTCATTTGCAGGGTTTTTTTCGCCCTGTGGGAGCCCGGTTTGCGCGGGCCTATTAGTTTTGGTGGACGAAGTTTTTTTCCCCGTGGGCGAAAATTTCGACCATTGCTACTTGTAGCCCTTTCTTTAACTTCTTCTGGACGGCCAGGTTCGCTGTTGCTCAATGGGCGATCTCGCGTCTGTTTGGCTTCTTGGGCATTTTGGCGCGATTTGGTCGGAAAGGTGCCTCTGTGATGCTTTGAGCGCTGGGTGGCAGCACCGGGTAGTTCTTTTGGTGGTGCTCCCATGAGGCTGGTTTTCTCAGAGGACTGCACCTTGAAGCCAGCCAGCAGTTTTCTGATTTGGCGAGTTGTATATGGCTTGTTTGGCCGCAGTCGCCTTTCTTTCGCGCCTGTGTGGTCATCCGAGTCACCCGCGATCAGCGTGGCCAACTGGGTGTACGAGGGACT
>CM030370.1:151255857-151438989 GCA_003604175.2 Clonorchis sinensis
GAGGTATACAGACGGTATTATTCAGTGCGCGTAAACGCTTGTTTTCCAAGCAAGGTGGCACTCATGGGGAAATCAGCAGAATGTCATGTTCGAGCACAGGATAAGTGTGATATTGGGGGTTGGGCCCATTTGTGGGCCACCAAAACGGAAAAACAGACTGACGTTGGGCTGCCCAATAATATTCGTCAATGATATAATTGGTGTCAAAAGGCTGCTGAGAAAATGTTGACAGCCCAAGTTCCGTTTCTCCCTTCTTGGGAGCGAGTGATTCCGCTGGGATTCACTTGAGTCTCCCGCACTGAAACCAAACTGGTGTGCAAGCGAGTGTAGTTCGCCGCAATCTGCTAGATTATCAGGCATCAGTTAAACTGAAGAGATGACAAGCGCAGTGTCCTTTATTTGTTCCGTTTTATCAACTCCACCTTTCCTTTCAGTGACTGGAACATGAGCCGTCGTCACTCGACACCACTGTTAGCGTCGACGCGGCAATGCAGTTGTGCGATGGTCCACGCTGGTGTTTGTCCTCCGCAGCAGGATTTCAGGGCAGGACGATTGTGGACAACTAACTTTGTGCTTGTGTTGAAACAAAGATGCACGCATCTGCGAGTGTGTACTGCGACATTGCGTATCATCAACCTGTCCACGATAGTTGGATGTTCGAATAACTCGGAACTATCAAGACAATCAACACGGACTATAATATTTTTCTGCGACATCATCTTCCTTTTATGCGTTGGCTACAGTTTGGAACCTTCAGGTGAGAAATATCAAGACGAATACTATGCTACACCTATGGAAAGTACAAAAGGAAACGCTCAAATACGGTTACTGTCTTGAACATAGAGGTGGGTCTACCAATGTTGTAGCTTATATCACGGAGAGGAGGTTCGTGATTTCGACTTTTTAAGTTGTTGTCTTGCATTGGTTTGAATTAACGCAAAATCTTCGGTCACTACTTGGATTGTGGTTCAGTCTGACTCAGTGTGATCTATGGGGCGAATAAGTAGTAAGGAGACAGATTTATAACGAATTACACTCGCTTTGCATACCAATTTGGTTTTGACGGAACAGCCAACTAAATCTCTCGTTTATGATGTTGTTCTTTAGCTGAATGTGCTGCATCAGGCCGCCTCGCGCTTCATTTGGCACGATACTGTACAGACGTAACACACTTCTCATAAGGTCACTGAAAAATCTTGGACAGCACAACCAGTTTTGCCCTTCTTGCGGCTCATCAGCTGGACGCAGTTCCTGCGTTTTCCACAACCTTATGTTCTACTTGAACCCAAATTGCACGAAACTCAGAGATTGCGCTTACCGGATAAACCCCAAGAAAGGAGCAAACAGTCGTAGTCTGTCAAAGCGTTTTCAGTAAACTAATGAGTAGTATATTTTGCCTATACAAGGTAGATACCTGCGTGTAAGTGTTTATGGGATCTCTGGAATTAACATTCACATCATTCTCTTTTGAACGCTGGTTTTTCTGTTTTAGCGCAATGTTTCTGGCGAGTTCACACCAACGGACTTTGTCTAAATAACGATCTCAAATGATAACCATTTGAGGTAGTTTCTCACCTCGGTAAGTAATATCGGTCGTAAAAATAGTATTACTGAGTTTGCACTAAACCACAAGCCAGGCTCTTTTCATTACTCGTCTACTTGGAGGAGATGTGTTAGTCATTCCCTCTTTGATGGTCATACGAGCTCATCTGACACTGGTTTTGATCCCGGGTAAAAAGTGCAGTTCTTGCAACAGCACAAAATTTCATGACCAGAAAAATCCAGTGCAAATCCGAAAGAGACTCGCAGCACCACGGCCATAGCTTGTAGAGAGAGAGGCGTCGGTTCGAACGCAAGGACCAGATGACTGAACCTCTGTATGTGCGTGAATAGGTTGTTTGTGGACGTTTCGGAGGGTGCATGTAGTGGGCTTTAGTATCAGCTGGGATCTGGGAAACCGTCACAACACTAACCTTGAGGGCCTCTTGAACAAATCATGGCGTCAGAGGTATACAGAGTGACCGGGTCTAGTGTACTGAAATTCCATAACAATCTATATTATCACTCTGACAAGGCCTCGAAATTGAAGGTGAACAATGATGAAAGAGAAGTCTACAGTAACAATTTGTACTTTTCAACCTTGAGATGGTAACAAAATTGTGGTCTCTGTGATTCTCTTATAAAAAGGAAAGGGCAAAAAAGCGTGACCTTTATGTGAGCTTCACTCTAAGCCTATCTGAATTTTTTCGCACTGTAAATGAACGCAAAATAGCAAAGTAAATGGACAAATTCCTTCCCACGGGACAATTGCGAGTACAAAAATATCCACAGGTGGATGACACCTGTGCAAAGAAGCAGGCACTTGTGCTATTCTGTAGAAAAGATAAGTGGAAAATCGTTTTTGTGAAAATGCTGTTCCATACATAGAGTCTTTGTTTAGTAAATAGAAAACGGAACTCATCCGCACGGGGGCTTTCACAATGTGTCGACTACTACTAAAGCATGCGAGTGACAACAGAAACCTTTCAAGCTGAAGCTAACAATCTGTCTTTGATTCCCCGTTCGTAATTCTGAAATAGTTATTCGGCTGTATGCAATACTCGGTTAAATGTACTACTATACATCTAGCATCCCAGCGAGGTCTCCAAGTCACCTTTAGCATAGACAGTACAAGACGTCAAAAAATAGTTAACCATGGCAATTTTGATAAACGGTACTAGACTTGAAAAATGTGTAAGTTAACCAGTCCGAACTATGAACTCGGGGTTGACTGGAGTGCTAGGTAGTATTGTTGTGAAATTCATCGATTTTACCCAAGCAAGAGTACCA
The DNA here is from genome assembly GCA_003604175.2 of Clonorchis sinensis. Classification (NCBI taxonomy): domain Eukaryota; kingdom Metazoa; phylum Platyhelminthes; class Trematoda; order Opisthorchiida; family Opisthorchiidae; genus Clonorchis; species Clonorchis sinensis. The sequence continues at coordinate 151,258,687 of CM030370.1, forward strand.
CATCGGCAGTTGAAAACTGAACGTTGTGGTTGAAACAGATGCCATGTCCATGAGGGACAGAGTATCTGGTCACTTCTTCTACGTATGTATTTGAAAGAGTAAATGGCAAATTCTGTTAGCAAAGTCCATGCGGAGTCAAACATGTGGTCACTGCTAAAGTGATTAAGCCCATGTGTTTCAGGTTTAACAGGTCCAACTCAGTGTGACGATACTTTGTACCTAACAGCATGTTTCCTTTTGCTCAGCCGCACAATTACTTTTCAAACTGGTTGAGTTTGAGTCAGACCGATGAATGGGTTAGTCATTTGAGCTGTGATTTGAAACGTTCGCCTTGAGCATGCACCAGAGGGACTTTCCCAGGAAGGTTATTGGGAAAATATTATCCAGGGGGAGCTCAAGACACACCACTGTTGGTGAGGAGCGCAGTGCAGGCGTATGCTTTGTCGAAACGCTCCTCACATAGAATTTCATGTCATCCCCACCAACATTCTACCGTTTTTAGCAAGCGCCTTCAGTTTACGACGAATCTTCAATGAACTTTGGTCAGTAACCAATTTGCGGGTGATTTCGCACAGACTGCATTCTTGTAGCCAAAATTTGCACTCTGCACTTTCCGAATGTGTTTACCAAGTGTCTGCCTTTCTAAAACATCTTAACAAAAACATTCTCGGTCGTCGTCGCATTAACTTCCAAACTGTAGCCAGAAAGAACAATATTACTATTTGTGTCCGATCGATTTGAAAAAAACCCCCGTTTTTTCACATCTGTAAACATTGCTATTTTGGTCTTCTCGCATTTAGACAAGTGCTTTTTGTTGAACAGATGCTTGCCCAACCACATCTGGTAACGAGTATTTCTCTCTATGCAGCAAGCAACAGCCGGACTATTTTATGCATAGATTCCGGGTCTTTTATTCCTACAGCACGCCGCTACCGACAGACAGATCGAGCAGGATGGTTTCCTCTTAGTATGTGATGGGTGAAGTCGGAACCAAGGTGTCGAAACGTCAAAAGGTGGGAAATGGATGCGAAAAATCACTAGGGGGAGTCTAAGTTATCCTCAAGAGGTGGTTGTATTGGTGCATTCCAACTAATTCTTCGTACCTTTGAATATTAATCTGACGTGAGTCAGTGTCCTGGTGCAAGTTACCTCCTAAGAAAAGTGACCCCTATATGAAAGCCATGTCAATAACGAGTTGGTAAACTCACCTCCAAAGTTGGGCCAACCACAAAAGAGGAATTAGGCCTCACTTCTAGGTAGTTTGAGGAAAATGTAACCAGATCAAACGTTCACCATTCTCTTTTCAGCGCAACCCTCAGTCCGGTTTGCGTCATGGGATTTTGCATTAGGGTAGTATGTTTCACGGGATTTCCGCCAGGTTGACTGAAGGTAGCCAGTTGACCAATCATTAAGCTCCACACAGTAGAGTAGAAACCAGCCCTCGGTAAGGTGTGAGGTGTGACATTCTGAGTTACCTTGGTAATGTATCTCATGATATAATCCTTGTGTGTTGTATCATTGCAGTTGTTCCGGCTTTTTCGAGGTTCTACCTCGAAGGTAGGAAGATGACTCACACGTGCGAGTAGGGGGAATGGCATCCCGGGTTCGACGGTTCAGTTCTCCGCCCAATGCAAAGCATTGTTTACTAATGGCAACGGTGTCCTCCAGTAGTTCTTCAAGGCGGGAATCTTCCGGGCCGCAAATGTATCGTTCTGTTTTCTAAGCTGTATAGTATCTCAAATCACCATTTACCTCATGTGACTGTTTATTCTGGGAAATGTCTTTCGGAAATGACTGTAGGGATTATATTTAGTTTTCACCAGGAGACTGTGGAAAAATGACAGGCGAGTATGGACTACCTAGCCGAAACGCACTCTAGAGGCGAACGCATTCTAGGCGAACGCTGAACTACAAAGGCCAGGGAAAAGGATTCCTGGTAGGTAAGTCACATTAGAAGTCTTCAAGCTGTTAGCCGGGACATGGAAGATAGTCTGCACCAATCTTAGTGATTTAAAAACGTCCCTAACTTGTTCACTTTCGATTCAAGATGGTGAAATGGCCAGAGTTTTCCCTGCGGCTGCATTGATCTCTTGTGGCCCAAAGTTGAGGCGGAAAAACTGGAACATTTTATCTGCTTACAAGGTTCCGCCCTGATAATCGCGATTTTTTACGATCTGGCCTGCGAGGACCTACCCTGTTAAAGTGCAAGCACACCTCCAAAATCTAAGCCATTATTTGCACGGTTATTTTTACGCTGAGTGGACCAAAACGAAACGAAAAGACAGGACAGAACCATGGGGCCATTTATACTTCTTGTTACTGCTCCACTCCCGGGGCACAAAATTCTACGATTTTTCTGTATTTAATAGGTGACAAATCTCATCCAAGGACATACAAGCATACCACTCAAATCGGTCGACATTAAATTGCGAAAAAGTGGAAAATTGGAGGCGCAGAATTATGTGACCACCTAATAGTGCTGTCTTGAGACAGCTCAGTGGTTCAAATACGAACTCACTCACTAGAAGGTCCGTAGAGCAAACTCAACCCCATCATCTCGACGGCTTCTGTTTAGCCTTGGGTTACCTGGCAGTATCTCAGCCCTGGTGCTTCTTTTGGGTGGTATAGCAGCTAGGTACCGAAGGATTGTTACAGCTGGAAGATTGGTGTTTCGTCGATAAAAAAGTTTATAGATATTTTCTGTTTTTTTTATCCTACAGTTTTCACAAGACTTTCTGGCATACTTTTATTGAGTATATGGATAGCTCCTCTTTTTCATAGCAGCTGAAGAGGATTCGGGTATGCTTGTACATTCGGTGTCTGTCTGCGGGTACTGAATAGAGTAAAAATCAAAACTGCAATTTGTTCCTCTGACATTCGACTAAAGATGCGCAATTCATTGAAGCCGAAAAAAGCGGTGATAATCGTTTTCAGTCCGTTCGAAACAAAACAATTAACAAGAAAAACAATAAAACAGAAGCTTAAATTGCCCTCAGGATAATAGCTTATCCAAAGGAATTCCTCTTGCTAGAGCTAGATGATGCGACCCATAAACGGTTTGTGCAAGGTAAGGAAAGATGTAAATCCGCGGGATATTCAGAAAACACGCACTCATTAGTCGTTTCGATAAAAAAATGTAAGTAGACATTTCCTTCAAGTAGAAAAAACAGTCCGAGTTTTGCCGCTAGCTATTTACTTAGTTATCTAGAGGAACAAGGGAGCTAGTAGGGTAGGACCAAACCCCTCACTGTCAGAAAAATGTATAAAAACGGCTCTGTAATGAGGTATAACAGAAATAACGCAACACGGAGCAAAAAGTGCTTTCGGATGAGAAAATGAATTTTACTAACTTTTGTCAAGACAAACCATCTTGTAGTTTTTCTTGCATTTAATGGCGTAGACAATGATCTCAAGCCGTTTGATAGAGGCTCTTTAGGAGACGCTATTTTATTTACCCGACCCGCCCACCACACAGTAATCCACTGAACAGTTCGACCATTAAAATAATTGCAAACAAGTATCGAACACAACTTTTGCAGTTGCCAGAAAACCTTTGGAAGCTGCCATCATGTTATCATGTGGGTCTAGTTCTCACGTTTCCACCAATGGGGTTTAATACTTGTGATTGGCGTTAGATCCGAAAATTCTTCCCACTAGAATTTGGGACGCTTCTTGGTATATTCATCTGAGGAATACCGTATTCAAGAGATTCCTTGAATCTCATCTGAGTCTTCCCTCAACAGCAACTTAATAAATAAGTGGTTTGCAACACATGCTCAATTATGGAATAAGCTTGACGGAGATCAGTAGACTAGACCTACCTGATAGGTCTCAAGAGGAACGAAACCGGTGGTCGGCCTTCGCGAGTCTCCACATTATTTTTTTAGAGAATACCGTCAACGAGAGATTCATCTATTATTCGATAGAGTAACCTGTCAACAGTGAGTTACTCCGCAAACGAGTTTATAAACATTACACCTGTCTATAGTGAATGATATTCCACCACTCCAGCCTCACATGAACAACATCTCAATGTAACACATACACCAGCCCAGCATGAGGTACATGTTTAGTTGTAAAAAAACTGCACTTTCTGGACGCCTTGTCAATCCTAAACTGAAACGGGTTTTTGGACCATGCATCTTCTGGTACATGAACTATTCTTGCCCAGAAAAAAACGGTGACGTACACGTCACTTGAGTTCTTTTTTATGGCAAATCCTTTGGTACGTTGCTTTAAGTCAATCAGTGTTACCGGGCGTTTTACTGTGCAAACTTGGTATAAATCAGGTGATTTCATACAGCGGTTGATGAAGTTGCAAGGCAGAGCCCACTCGAAACTGTTTTCGCAGAAAAGAGGGGATTATCGCGAAAGACCAAGAATTTACGTTGAAAACACTTCTACGGTATGCGCGGATTATATGTGCGCCTTCTACCGACTAGTGAATAGTGTCTGCGGTTACTTAAATTTTACAGCGGAAATGCAACAAAATGGAAGGTTTGCATTCTTGGATGCTATGCTCGGCACACCGAAAGCTCAGTTATGCCAGAGAAACATTTTAAAAAAGACAAGATGGATGGGCACCCTTTACATCTCAGTAGACTCCCATTGGACAAAGGCTTGCTCGGGTTGGTGCTTTCCTGTAACTCACTGTCACACTAGACACGATAGGAAAAAAGGTTTAGCTACTCAGAGGGAAATTAATTGGAAACAGCTATCTACTCAGATTCATAGACCAAAAGTGTGATCTTAAGGAAAACGTGAGGTAGTGCCGAGCGTGCAGACAAATTTATTCGATGGAGATAACGTATTACCCCTAGTTGAGAAGTGTTCGAATGCCGACTTCGAAAAAGCAAAACGACCCTATTAATAGCGCCTTCACATCATGCCTTTGGTCGCCAGGTCCAACTTTATCCATCAAAATATGATGGCGACTGCGGGTCCAGACCCCTCCTCCTGTTACTTGAAGACCGAAATCAAACAACACGTCCCAAAACAACGCTACAAGTCTGAATTTCGGTGTTCGAACCAAAAACACATCGGCCCTTCTAATAAACCCAGGCGTTGTAAATGTGTCGGATGTGACCACTCAAATGCGCACTGAAGATGTCTCCTCGACTGGGGAAGAAACAGTTGCAGGCTTACAGCCAAGTTTGGCGAATAGATCAACGGCCATCAGCAACCCAGACCTTGCCTTCAAAGAGATTTACATGTCAGAACACAAGCAAAAGTTCTGTTTTGCGGACTTTGCACAAAAGCGGATTGTGAATAACATTCTTGTGGCTTGTAGCTACGCGCCGAGGACGTCAAAAGACTTTCAGTGTTGGACCATCGATGTCTTCGTAGCATTGCCCGAGTCTGGTGGGAACACAGGATGCTGAAGTACAATAGATGAACTGATCACGTACCATAAGTTGCGCTGGCTTGGCTACGTGCTCCGTATGCCAGTCAACCGACTTTCTCGAAAGGTTCTTTTCGCACAACCGCGCGAAATGTGAAAACGAGCCAGGGGAGGTAAACAATGACTTAGCAACAAAGTATGGAAGCTATTACCAGAAAACTCAGTTGCGCACGTCACTGTCGTCTCCCTGGATGGAGACCCAGAGACGGGTTACATCAATAGTTGGAGACGTTGTCAGATATGGTCCAATCGCGCACTCAGCGGAGCTCGTGCATACAAGCTATTGCCTTCAACGCACAGCTCCCTTCCCCATTCTCCCCAATTAAAGGTCCACTGATAACCCTGTGTTTATGCATCAATCATATCTACTACCGTCTCCACGGCACAGCCACCTAACACACCTCCCCGAACCATTGGTGAACAAAACTGTGGCAGCTGGAACCACTGTATGGGATGTACGCGCTTCTTACAGATGATAATGATGATGATGAAGAATACAAATTTTTCTTTTTTTATTGCTGTTATACATACCCGTTTTTACGTTTAATTTACCCCTACCACACTAGTCCTATATTATTTGTGTATCTCTTGTTGTAATTATCACGTGTGTTCAGCCGTTAACTGTGACTGTTTTGATCAATTAGGTCAACCCTGTCATACGATACGACCTAGGGAACATTTGCAACGCCACCACGTCATACATTCGTCATGCGTAACACTGCCGGGCTAGCTAATGAGCTGCTATCAAAGTGTCTCCGCACAGGACGTCCTACAACCTGAGTTTGGTTCCTTTCGAACTCTCAAATCGTTCTGTCACTGCTTCAGATAATTTTGAAGTAAGATCCTCCTTGGTTGTTGGTCTGTTTGCCGAGCTTGGTGGATGGACTGGAAACGTTTCATCACCAACTGAGGTAACATCGTCAGTGGGGTTTGAGCCGGTAAATTCCTCCCCCATCGTTTTGATTCATAACTCTGAATGGACCTGGATACCCAGACGACGCTGGATAGTCAGGATCCACGTACATTACCGAAAACATTTGAGTGTCAAAATATACCGTTGCCGAAACAAGGTCTTTCTGTTCACAAAAGTTTTGAGCTGAGGCAAAACGTGGGACTGTCCATTGTAAATCACACACTTTGATCTTTGATTTTCGGTACTCATGGACAGAGTAAGTTGACAACGCGGTCACGTGATGCTATCGATCCACTTCGGCTGTTTAAATTTTATTACACCTAATGAGAGAAGGATGATTCATTTGTCTATCCGGTATTATATATATATATATACTGCTACTCCTTTGGCGGGCTTTAGCTCTTTGTCTCATGCTATGCATTACGCCGAATAAGTTGTCCATTTTGTACCCTCCAGGACAACCTGTCTGTGGATTTGAATGTTTGATTAAATGTCTTGTTAACATTCATTTGGAAAACTGATCCAAAGTTTCCTACACAGCAAATTCAGTGCCTCTGAGCTCGTAAGGGAGTACTTTGGTGTACTTAAGCAAGGTGCTGATTCCCCGTTTCCAGGACAACATTATTTACGGATGATAAATCATCCACCAATAATGGTCGGTGTTTAAATGAACACCCCGGAATTGAGAGCACAAGTTGGGAATATTTGTAGGTGCAGTGGAGCGCACACAGATAGTTAATGCCCTACATCCTATCACATGAACTATATCGGTGAAAGTTGGCCCAAAACGTCGGCAGTCGGTAAACAAGTGCGGAAATTGGACCGGGAGCATACATAACATTGAATTATGGGGTGTTGTTAGGGATCGGATGAGTGGGGAAGTTCGTTGGCCGTGCATGTTGTCAGGCACAGGGGGAAACTATCACCGGTGTTTTTGCCTAGACTAACTGAAGCGAATTATTCCAGCTATTTAATTTTGCGTTTGTTCAAAGGTGGGGGATATTCTCCCATGATGAAATGACCTTCCGCAACAAAACCAGGGGGAAGGAAGCCAACACTTACAGTTGCTTTATTCTTCTTGAAAAGCATGTGCACCCAACTTGATCCCACAAGAATCGCTAAATTTACCTAAAAGTGAGATAGTGGTCAGTCCCATTAAAGCCTGTGGGTCAGGTTTAATCACACACCCGTAAAGTTTATCCAAAAGCAAAACCACCAGTTTTGACGTAATAATAGAAACAATAAATTAGCTGCTCCGCAATGAAATGGACATTTATCGGTAGAATCGGGGATTATCCAATGCAGGTTTCGTTCCGCAAGTGAAGCCAATCTGTACGGCTGTATTATCCATATTGGGAATCTTGAGTAGTGAGTATCTCACGAATCACCAAGAAGACTCAAACGCGCGACTTCCCGGCTAGTAGTTTGACCGCTTAGCTATTCAGCGCTTAGATAGGACACAGCGCCATCCATACTTCACTCGTGGAAACCACATCACGCGGTTACGTATTGACTAGCTCCTGGAAGCACGAATTTTAAGATGGATGTTTTATTCGTCGTGTGAGTTGTCCTTCCTTCCACAGTACTTTAGATTTGTTGGTACTATGGCGAGATTTTGGAATAGTTCAATGGGGATTGATTCTCGTAAGCGATGGGCACTGCTGATGATTCCAAATAAGGACAGAAACAGCTGTACAATCCTTCATGGCTCTTTTTCAGCTCTGACTGAACTCGCTTACGGTTTGGAAGTGTGGAGCTACGTTGCACCGTCCTGACAAAAGCAAATCAAAACCCGGGAAACGTGGAGATTTTAAATTACATTTTTAAAGAAGATTTAATTCTAGTTTTCAGAATTTTTTCACAAAGTGACGCACAGATGAGTGGAGAAAAAAATCAGGTAATCGTAAGTTAAAAACGTTGGTAACGTAAGCCACACTTAGGGATTTCACAGTATCCATAACCTGGATTCAAGCAAAGCCAGTGCCACAGAGCTGGAGAGGATTGGGGCTGGGTTGTGAGATTATCATAGTTTTATTAAACGGGTCACCATAACTAAAACGTCCGAATGTACACTACACTGTACAGACTAACAATATACTAACAACATAATCTTAGTCCCATTATTTTAACCAAAGAGGATAATTGATTCCGGTGATCCCATAACTTGTCATCATAGTTCAAACATCTGAATCAGTCGCTAATCGGTCCCTCTTAATCACAGATTCAAGTGCGAAACAGCATCAACCAGTCATGTAATCAGAGTGGCGTGCAAGTGTCCAGTGCGGACTCACAGCTAGTCTAGCAGTTCACATCAGAATGAACCATCTAAACTGTGCAAAGGCGAGCTTTCCGTCAACGGATGAAACTGAGATTTTTAAACATACAAAGGTCTTTCTACACAACTTTTTGGAGAATCAACAATGTGGTGCATGAACAAGTGCCCGCCTAATGCTGCGTTGTCAAGCGATTGGCCTGGGGCTTGTGAAGGAAGAAATAAAACGTAGGAATAGTTCTGAAATTGAAGGTATGGTCCACTGAAAATGTGTCCCCAAGAAAGTTACGTATGTGCAGTTCAGGACCGCTTGGTACAGTGCCAAGTGGCACAAACCGGGATCAAATTGGACAACAGGTGACCGCAGAACGACGGAGTTTATAGTTCAAGATTTCGTTACTGCCAGTAAAAAAGAGATAAATGCAATGGCATTCCAAAACCACTGATTGATTCCGTTTGAAAATAGTTTCATTCGAAATATGATTCTAGGAAAAACAGATGACATCGAGTGAGGTTGAACCGGTATTTGGAAATTCACGACGATTAGGGCGGCACAGCTCCTTGCGTTAAGTTTTTTTAGGATAGATGATAAGGATTGAATCATATGGAGGGGAAAACATCGTTTAAAGGAGATGGCCTTTTCTGTCAATTTTACAGTTGGCCAGATTTTATGATTATGTAGATAATTTTGTGAATAGGGGAAGCGCGTATTCGTACCGGAAACGCACCTAATTTGGAGGCATAAATGATCGGATTCCAACGTTAGAAACATTAATCACAGCACTAATGAGCGTAACCAAAGTGAACACTTTTGCTCCGTTTCTTCAGACGATAGCCCGCTTCCAATTGACCAGTGAGTCAGTAAACTGTTATTGTCTTTCATATAGTCGCTCTCCTGTATTCTGGTGCCATAGTGGTCAGAAATTACAATACATCTGACCAAGTGATAACTCATCTTCTTGAGTTCAGAACGGTTCCGTATACAGGGGGAAAATTTCTCATTGAACACGGCAGATTTGAAGCGGAAAAGTTCATCTTAGAAAGACTATCGGAATAAAAAGTGGCGAGTAGGATCATTTCTGCTTAATTACAAGTAAACTCCACGGCATGGGCATACAGGGAGTTAAAGCAGACGGTTCTTTCATGGACAGCAAAAGATGTGCATTTTTAGAGGGTGGTCCAGATGGAAGTGGAGATTGAGGGATATTGCTGAAGTGTTTCCAGTGTGACCCTAACTATACTCTTAACTAGCCATCTGAATCGGTGCAACAGAGCTTCATAGTCTCGCTTTCCTGGGGCTGCCCGACTGAACCGAGTAAATGTACGATAAAAGTGTGCGTCAATATTTTGAAAAAATACAAATTTTGGCTTTACCTATTTGGTGATGGCGTGATTTGCCTTCTTGATAATAGATTTTATTATGGGTTTAACAAATTTTGGAAGACCGAGGGAACTAATGAGTTTTTTCAGACACTGTTAGGAAATGAGAAGTTTAGTTAAAAGTTACATGAACGAAAGGAAATGCCGAATTCTCGTCTACCCGAAGGGTGTTATGCATACTGAGCTCCCGTGAATACTAGCCCTAGGCTACGTGTACGCACCTGAACCCCACAGATGGTTCAGCTCACCTCTGCTTGATAGGCTGACATGTTTTATTTATCGGTATCCCCATAGTGAACCCTGTATGACATCCACACTAAGGCGGACATTGATACTGTCCAGAGGACATTTGTGCAAGTTGACGGAAAATGGAATGGAACTGGGTAGACCTCGAAATCCGAGGTCCAGTATACACGTGAAGGGAGGAAAAAACCTGGGGTTGGACTTTTATGCCACAAGTAATTCACAATATGCCAGATTATCTCATCTTCTAACACCTTTAGGAAAAGAAAGGTTCTGTAAAATTATACAACAGGTGCTTGGTAGAAATACTGAAAAAATCACACTTCGTTATACGGAGACGGGGAGATTAGAAAAGAAGTCGACTTGTTTTATACTTTACTGATGAATCGGCTTGGTAGATCGGGGTTGTTTAAGACGACTCTTTACCTAGTGAAACAGTAACTGTTGAACGGGAAACTAAGATTATCGCCACCGTTTGTTGCCAGGGGACGAGGATACTTCACCTTAGTTTTGAAAGGCCTATATATACAGTATACCGTTCAGCTATAGCACCCTTTCGGTGCCTAGCTGCCATGTCACCCGAAGGAAGCACGAGGGCTGGGATACTCCAGGTTTCCCGAGCCTAGACAGGGGAATTCGAGATGCAGAGATCCGGCTCGAACCACGGAACTTCCGGCCAGTAACTTCGCGCCCTAAGCTGTCTCGCCCAGTGGCTTATATAAACTAATTTGTATACCTGAGTGGTGTTTTAATCAATGCTTCTGAGGATCTGTTTGTTCGAAAGGGTTGAACGCTTTGAAAATTTAATGGTCCCGTGAGTAATTTTGTGGTGTTTATGTAGAGAGTATTCCTTTTTCAAGAACACCTCTCAGACGCAAGGCGTCTCTGATTAGGTAATGTTCAGGGCATGGAGTCTTTCGTTACAAGCTCCGTTTCCGTAGACAAATTCCTTACCTGTGAAACTGCTGCCCCTTACGTAATACCCAATTACCCCCTGACCTCCTCTACGAATCGGGTCCTGTGCGCATTTGAGTTTAGCGACGATACAGTTAGTGGGTAAGTAAAAGATCCTGTTATCATTTCTTCCTATCCTCTTGACTCGCTTTAAGCGTTGGTCTTAAGAATTACTATTTGATGACTTAAAGCTGTCTTCATTTATGACTTGAAATTTGAATTTGGCGCCACGGTAGATATCACGTTGTGCAGTTCATCATCATCATCATCGTCAGCTGTAAGAACCGTGTACTTGTCGTACAGTGGTTGTAGCTACCACAGTTTCGTTCACCGGTGATTTGGGGATGTGAGTTAGGTAGCTGCGCATTGGATGCGGGAGCTGATAAATTGGTGCGTAAATACACCACTGTCAATGGACTGTTAAGTGGGGGGATTGGGAAGGGAGCTATGCATTGAAGGCAATAGCTTGGAATCATGAGCGCCATTGAGGACGCGACTGGGCCATGTCTGACAATGTCTCTAACCATTGATGTGGCCCGTCTCGGGGTCCCCATCCAGGAAGACGGCAATGACCAGCGCAGCTGAGTTTGCTGGTAATGGCTTTCATACTTCGTTGCCAAGTCATTGTTTGACCGCCTCTGGCTCTTTTTCACCCTTCAGGTGGTTGTGCGAAGAGCGCCCTTTGAGGAAGTCGGTCGACTGGCATGCAGAGCACGTGGCCAAGCCAGCGCAACCTATGGTATTTGATCAGTTCATCTATAGTACTTCAGCATTCCCTATCCGGCGTTCCCACCAGATTCGGGCAATGCTCCGAAGACATCGATGGTCAAACACTGAAAGTCTTTTGACGTCCTAGACGCGCGGCGGCCAGGTTTCTGATCCGTATAGTAATACGGAGCGCACTGCAACATTGTAAACTCGACCCTTGACGGATAAGCTGATGTCACGCCTACGCCACAGGTGCAGTTCAACCTTAGTTCAACTTTTACCCTACGCTGCGAAGGGTTCGTCAGTGCAAAGCTGTTTTGCAGTTGAGACAACAACCGTACTTTACCCGACCACGTATCCCATTTATGGCTCTCTGTCGCTTACACTGCCGGCCCACGGGTTCGCATCTCAGTGTGGGAATTACAGAATTTAGGACAGAGTAAATAGGGCAGAACACGAGCTTCTCCGATTGCCATCTTGTATTCTTCTTCTTTAAAACCTGTCTTTGCTGTGGTGTTTTTCTACTGGTGAGTAGGAAGGAGATACTAAATAGGTCGGCGTAGGTTATAGGTCGTGATGTCCAGTGCTTTAGCTCGCAAGGCCCAAATGTCGAAACGTAATATTCGCGGCAGATTTATTGTTTCCTGCAGACAGAAACCAGCCAAAACATTCCGGCACAATGAGATTTTCTCCAGTTCCCAGGAAGAGAGGCTCCTACTAGGGTGATATTTTGCTTTCCTTGAAGGTGTTTCGTTGAGGGGTCAAATGGCATCATATACGACGTCAGAAAATTAGAAAATCACCCACGTTTTTTTAACTATCTTTATCTTGATGAATTTGCCTATTTTTCTGTCTAAAAATCCCATCTCGAAATAAAATGGGAATTCACAAAAACTTGGGTTGGAGAAACGGGCAGAAAAATACCAAAAAGTTGGATACATGATCTTACCAAGCCTTTTGAGGAGATTTTACTAAAAATTGATATTCCTTGACTAGAACTGAATTAGTCCGGTGCAGTCGCCATTACCGTAGTATCTCTATACACCCGACCTATCGATAAGCGATTTTTCCTGATAACCACTGATAAAACTAATGGGAGGTTTTACAGTTTTATCACTAGTGTAACTTAATACACTAAAGGAAATAGTGTGTTACCTGGGCCGGTACGAACTGGAATGTGCTATCCAAAATAAACGATCTCAACTTAGTTTCTGGAAACCAGCAAACTACTGAAAGCTTCAGTCGGGAATCGAACGCTTTCCCGCACATTTTGGGACGCCCTGTCCTTCGTTTCCATGCTACACACTGGCTCAAGTTGGGTTTTGTGCATTGAAGGGACTGTTATACAGTGAATTGATGACAAGATCTCGGGTCGCTTGGCATGCTGACAGGACCTTTATAGTTAAGCCGCTTGAAAAGCCTGGATAAACTTGACTAGATAAGGATGAGCCAATGCTGTTGAACATTTCGTTTGGATGGGAGGATGATGCGCATGAAACAGTGAATCTTTTGACAATCTCAGACTACGCATATCTGATCAACTATCAAGGCTACATCACAGTTATTCTGACAGTGTCTGGCGGCAGCCAGCTTCTACTTGAAGGTTAGTTGGATACACAACCCTACTTTGGTGTTGCATTCCGACGTACGGAACTTGCAACCGATCACACTCACTGGGGTGGTGAAAGTACCCAACTTATCAATGCCATGGTCACGAAAGCCCACACGGTTTAACCATGCAAATAGCGGACTAGTATCAACTTATCGATCAGATAAACGGTGTAAACTATTGTGGTTTTATTGCACGAATGTGAGGAATGGCCACTTTGCACAAGAGTGGTTGCGCAAGATGCACCTAGCTGGGTAATATGTCCGATACATTTGACACAAATACGGGGGCTTTGTTAACCCGGTTGCACTTTCACTTATGCGGGTTATCATTTCTTACCAGGATGCAGGCCAAAACACCGTATGCGAAGCGAGTTGTTAGAGAAAAGTGGAAAAGAAGACGCTGAAATTGTCACCCACGTTGCATAATACTGACGCCTAGTTCTTAGCTAATCGCTTAAACGTCCAACACCCAACAAGCAAACTATTAATCAAAGGTTTTTACAAATTAGTTGACCAAGAAGTTGGGCGATTTCAATGTTATAAACAGCTTTGTGAGAAACAAAGAGAAATTCCACCGTCTGAGAGCTGACTGCATGTTAAACTGACGGAACCGTACTGGAATTCACAGTGAGGCAAAATAAATGCACCTCATCAGAAGTCACAGTAGGATCATGTCTAATTGGTGAGTGCAGTCATCCGAACTGGCAGAATGAATGAGGTCACCAGTCAGATCAAATAAAGCAAACTCTACCGCTGCAACCGAATCATTGAATATGGATGAGTTGCTCCATTCCTCGGAGAAATCGAGAGAGATGTGGTTGCAGTCAGGAAAGGGGGGGCAACTAGATCATCACTTTTGGGTGCCATCCAGAACCATGCGAACGATGAGTCGAGTGTCAGGTTTCCAATTCTTAGCTCACTCATCGAATTTTAGACTGTTGGCCAAATTGATGTGGGATCCACCATCTAGTTTGCTAGAATACTACACCGTAGAAAGCATGCCCGCAGATTGGAACCTGTGGGTTTTAACCTAATGTTGAAATTCTGGAGTCGATTTCCTCAAGGTATTTGCAAACTGTTCGTAATACCTAACAAAGAATACCTCTAAGCTTCGGTCCCAATCATTTTTACTCATCGTTCGGGAGAAAAAGGCACATCACCGTCTCCGAGAATTGAGATAGTGAGTCCTGTTTCCTTGGAAAGTAGTGGAATTATGTCTTTGGGGATACAAGAATAAGCGGCTGACACAATGCAACAAAATTTAGCCTAAAACTCTGTCTAAGCTTTCTGAATAAATAACCAAGCAAGCCGCAACCCCTGGATAAGAACATGGTACAAGGGTTATTGTAGGCCTTGTAAAGCCAAACAGTAAACATCTTTCGGAAAAAAATAGGTGCTCTGAACCACATATGATGTTCAGGCGTAATAGTCATCTGTGTTTAAAGTACATGAGCGTGAGGTAGTCCGATTGATCACCCCAATGAAGCACGGAGCCAAGTGAGCAGAATGTCACGTTTAACTGAGTCACCAGTGATAGACTGCATTGTCCCCCGGTGATAAAGTAGTGCAAGGTGGATGGTCTGTATGTGAATGGGTTTCATAATGACAAAGTACGGAACGAGGTGTTATTCGTTGCAGTCAGAATCAGAATAGACTCTCTTTTCTGATCTAATACCGCAGTTCTTTTGTTTAAGCCTTATGAAAAAACAATCAATTCCCAAGCCTACTGACACTTTGGTTCTTGAGAAGAACGACCAGGCAAGGCAACATCTTGATTCCTACTGTTCAGCTGGCAAGTCACTGTGCAGCAGTCACTGCGCACGAAGCTGAGGACATAGATCCGTTCAAACCATGCGGAGCACAATGATAAAGTCTACGAACCACTAAAACAGGCTCTGTAACGTTGCAAATGCACTCGAGGGGGAATCGTGGGTGTATGTTGCACGTCCCAGAGAAAAAACTTAAGCATGTCTTATTGAGGGGATATCCTGTATACGATTACCAATATGGGGCTTCTCATATCCTGAAATACGCAGAATTACGCACTCATTTCTCAGAGACAGAGGGAAAGAGTGCACGACTGACAACAAGCGAAAATTCCGCACATATTATGTAAATTGACTTGATATTTATAGTGATATACAATCTCTTATATGGTACGTCATATGTACGTCATATACCTAATATACGTTGACATATTGAGATTTACATATGTTAAACTTTTTACTTGAAGGTTTTGGTGAAAAGGATCGCCCTGAGGTAGGAAATTTGATATTACTAAGTCGTACTTAAATCGCGGCAAATAATGCTGTGAATTGGCTCTATAAATAATGACGAGCTGAAAAGAAACAAATTCCATGGAACTGCGTGACGTGAATACCAAGAGTCAAGGATAAATGACTCTGTGTCCGGCCTAACTGCGAGTTTATCACACTGTCGGTCAGCCACTCGTCACCAAGCTGCTTAGTCTCCATCTACTAGCCGGGAGACCGCGGGTTCGAGTCCTCCTGGAGTTTTATTAGGTGACGTTGCTAGTGATTTTCAAAGTGGATAAAACAGCTTTTCATCTTAAACTGGCTTCACTTTCGGGATGAAATGTTCACCGAAAGTGATAATGTGGTCTATTATGTCGAACAGATGGCCTCATGTTATTTCTGATAGTAGAGAGCTTTGGGAGGCTCCAGCATCTCTGCAGCGTACATTCAAAGGCATTGATACAACTGTATTCTGTCCACTTGGCCAAGGTGAAGATACCAGGTGTCCACTGGATGAACCAAACATTCATTGGAAGAGCTTGAGCCATCCACTTCAATAATAATCGATAAGTTGCGGAGGATTTCTGGGGGTGAGCAATTTCTTACAGCAGTTTCCGCCTCTCCTGCATTTCAGTAAAAAGCAGGTCTAGGTCATGAATCGATTCGCGTCGCGCGCAAATTAAACAATATATCAATGCTAACGTAGAACTGGTCAGGTCGTCTATGTAAAGCACATTTCACAATGCAGTAATAATTCAACAGATCTGATCAATACCACATTTGTCTATCGTGTAGGAACAGTATTGAGAAATGATATAATACCCTAATGTTGACCAAATGCACAATGAGTCGCGGCTCCGCGTGAGGCCGATGGTGCGGGACGTGAGACTTTTTAACACATGTGCCACTGGGCCATCCACCTTGAGAAATTTCATGGATGGATATGAAGCTGAACTGAGACAGATATCCACTGCTGAGGTTGTTTTGTTTGATTTGATATTACGCAGTGTGGCGCGTGCAAACTTTTTACATGCACCTGTTATTTTTGCATGTGCCCGTCGCCACAAATGCGAAAATAGTCTTCTGACCCCGAGCGGAGGCTGAGTGACAATAATAAATGATAATCTGTCAGCTGCAACACACTTTCGATACCCAAATGCCATGTCATCGTAAGAAAGCAAGAGGGTTGAGACGTTTGCTGCCAGGTTGCCCAAACCTAGACAGGAGCAATCAAGATGTCAGAATTAAGTTTGAACAACGGACCTTCTTGTCAGTAAATTTGCACTGTAACTATTGAGCTATTTTGAGCTCTGGTTGATAGGTAACATATCAGCTGCCGAGAATGGATGATCAAGCCAATATATATATATATACTCACTTTCTACGGACATGCAAGAAAGTCATTGGGGCCCAAGTTATTAAAGTGGCATTGTAAACTCGTTTTATTTCCATGGGTATTGCGGGGGCGGGGTAGGATCTACGTTTCAAGGTCATGTCTGTCCTGCCATCAACCACGGGGTTGCTCATTAGTAAAATGCGCCCTCAGTGTGACTACTCGATTACTCATTTGGATTAGTTGGAGAAAAGCTTTTGGTTCACGACTGTAGAAGCACGAAAAATGCAGCGATTTGGAGTACAAAGACATGAGAAGGCAAACAAAATAAACGAGATGAAGGATGGTAACTGATGCATATTCTGGCAATCAGTTAGGAATCCATTCCACAGCACAAGCAGAATTAGAGAGATGATCGAAAAGCAAAGAGAATACTGTCCAGTGCTGCACCCCGAAACACAACATGCATGTAGAGGTTAGAATGCATTCTAACTCTCAATGAAATGGTCTCCTTAAATAAGTAACACTGATTTGGAGAACCAGAATATCCGTAGACCGATGCATCTCTTCTTTCGGTGACTTGTAGACGCTTTCCCAAATATTCAATAGAATTCTTAAGCTAAATAAAAGGAGCGCAATTTCTAAGAAAAGTATTGTGTAATTTTTTTCAAATAGACAAGATGAAACGTTTGTTTATCTTTTTGACGTTGGTATGCAGAAAGCGTCATATCTGCAGTATATTCGGCCATAAGCCGACGTCAGATGGCCACATTCCTTCGGAAAACGTGATAGCTTTGATAAATATCAGTGACTGTTTGAAAAAACTCTCGAATTCCTTTGATAACTCGTTGCCTGTGTAGCTTAGAAATTATACTGGTTTTGCCCATAGATACCACCAGGCGAATGACTCAGCTAGAAGCGTTGCTGTTGTTTTTTCAAGTCTACTATTCTCTTATTGCGTTAACTGATGGTTCGCCTGATTCAAAGAACAGATGGGAACTTCAAAATTGTCCTCAAAGTGGAGGCTCTATTGACGGGAGTCCCTTATTATAGGGGCTTGTCTCATGGGCACCAGGCAAAGATGAAGACTTTTCCTCACTTGATGGCAGTCCATAAAGAGTAAGGACTGCAGTGGATACTCATTCACACGACTGGAAAGTAGAACCCAGAAGAAGCGCTATCTGTTACGATCGAGCAAGGTTTCATGCACGTTAATTTGGTTTATTGACGGGTGAATCAACCGAATGAAACTGAATCTCCCGTTTATCTTGGTGTTCTTTAACTGAATGTGCTGTGAAAGGGTCTCTTCGTGTTTCAGTTGGCACGATAATGGAGATTTTGCATTGCAGTGTTTACTGAGTAAAAGCTACTCATAGTGTTGCTGAAAAATCTTCGACAACCCACGACCCGTTTCACCTTTGTTGGAAGTTTTTCTTTCTTGGGACAGCTTCATTTCATATTGAAGGACGATGAAACTACTGCTATGGAACTTTCAGACTGACTATCGTACACAATAAAACAAAAGCTTGACGGAAACTCTAAGCCTGCATCTACCCAATGAACCCGGTCGTGGGCTGTCTTAGGATTTCCAGCAACCTTACGAGTAGTGCTTTACGAGTAGACAAACTTTCATGTACGTGCACATTCCGGGCATCCCAGAGAGCTACAGGTATGACCACAGGGAAAAAACGGATCAAGTGACTGAAGCTATCATTCAAGCCCTGCGGTGACTTAAGAATCCATTTTTCAAAAGTGTAAGTGCCGTTTATCAAGGCCGGGTGGAACATAGGCGGAGAGTTTTCAGTTTCAAGGTAAAACACCAATTGAAAATAAAACTTTGCCTGTAAAATTAGAGTTCACATTCGTTTAGTTTTTACTGTTCATAACTTGTAATGCAATAGATTCGGATTAATTCCAGTGGCAATTTTTTTAATAAAAAAATGGTACACCTAGCTGTCCTTTCGAACCATGTTTACAATTATACCGATTCGGTTGAGGGGACTGGCAGCATAAATAAACTCACCTGGTTACGGGATATAACCAGAACAAACAGAGTAAAATATAAAGTGAGGAACACTGTAGTGCATAATTTTACGTTCAACTAACTGAATGGGCAACAAAAACTAGCAAAGGGTAGGGATTAAAACGAACATAATTGCGGCAATCAGCCAGTTATAATCCTGTTACTGGTCACGTGATCTCGCTGTGCTGGTTTGGCTAATGAGTCACTTAGTTGACTGGTAGAATGAATGCTGATTGCGTAAGACGTCACCTGCGTAATATTTTGTGATGGATGCAATTGTCAATGCTTTCAGATCGATAAAAATGACGGGGAACAGTGAAAATGAAAAGATGCTCGATAAACTTATTCGAAGGTATTAGCGTACTGAAGTGCGTTTGATGAATTTGGCTTGGTCATGACTAGGGAAGGCAGGCTCCATCAAACCGCAGGCCGCTTCAGAGATTTGATGAACATCATGTTAACTGCGTGCATTGGTCTTCTCGAATGACTGGGTTTCGGAATTTTAGGGTTTTATTGGAGAAAAATATATAATGGAGACTAATCTTTTAAAATTTTTAGTTGCAGATTAGATTGAAGGGGACAGCTTTGATGCGTGAGCGCCCCTGACTGCACAATTGAGCCATTTCTGCCATTGTCATTAACCATGGTGAGTTGAGTCTCGTGTACACCGTCCGGGAAGGCGGCAGTCGTCCACTCTACTCGGTTTCCTGGCTAGTGTTCTCACACTTAGTTGGTCACTTCTGCTCGGCATAAAACGGATACTAATCTTTCAAAAGTTGTAGTACTGTGAGCATCTAATGCAGCTTCGAAGTGAAGCGCAGTTCCATCTTTACTCACATCTAAAACGAGTGGTATTCATCACCAAATTGTATGTGGCTAAACATAAATTCTGCAGTTCGAAGTTCTATGTTCTAAGGGCTTCGGGTCAACATTTATTTTAATGAGCGGAATAAAAAATTACACCAAAATGTGTTTGTTTTGATCTCAGGCTACATACAGCAGTGTCCTACCTAGGAATATGCCTTCAGGTGAATTGTAGGTTAACTGGGGTTCTGTCCAACAGACTTGGCGAAAACGAACAGTTTACTTGAAAATCTCAGAATGACTTAGGGTCTACTTGAACGCGTAAAAAACACTTATAGAAAATTACTTCCTACGAGCATTTTTGTGTTCCGATAATCCGAAGAATGAGATGGATTGTTTCATGGATCCCACGAGCTCAGGTGTTTACGCTTTGTGTTTATTCACTGATAAGTCAATAAATGCTGTCAAATCTGAACCATTTTGGACCCAATATGAAAGTCACCTAACGACAATAAATTTAGGAAGAATAAGAAACTGATGTGAGTATAGCGTGATTTTGCAGAATACGCATTGAAGAAGATGACCAACGTCGAAACCAAGGGCTGTCTCCGTTTGACACCAACCTAGTACGGCTGCAGGATCACAACAAACAAATGTCAAATAAAATTGAAATGGGACTTAAAAGATGATTTATTGAATTTATTCAATCAGGTAAAGTGAACCAATGCTGAAAAACTGAAAACAGTGCTACAACCATTTTATCCTGACTGGAAGTTCTCCAAGAATGCGGTTCAGAGTAGCCTAAACTTTAGCTTGTGGGAAGCAACAGTCACGCGGTAATGTCCCTCCAGTACACATTTAGGCAGTCAGCTCACACAGACCTTTTAAATTTCGGTCAGCTTCAAAGTGCTGACCTTGAAGAGAACAAACAAACTAAACAGCGGAAAGCGAATGGACAGAAGTCAAAATATAGGTCACAGGGAATAAAGTGAGTTTGCCTGGTTACAGTACTGTTTTGAATATGAGAGTTAAGACACCCCTCAGAAGAAATGTTTTTCCTGAAGGGAATGAACAACTTACTTACAAATCCTCACGCAGTATGTCACCATCTTACGGAAGCTTTGGTGTTTTATCACCTGTTTGAGAATGGTTGTTCCAGTACGAGGACACAGTGTCTAATTGCTTGCGTGATTATATATCCTACTCACTTCAGGTATATCGATCTTGCATTAGACCGCTCTAGAATTATTCTGAAGTGGTCGGGGGATTTCCTAGACTAAACACACTGCTTGCTGAAAACGTTTCGACAACCCCAAAGCGTTTTCTTCGCCTTTGGCGCATTCCAAGAGTTTCCCTTAACCTTATGTTTCAGCATGCACGGCATTCAGTCCAAAATTTACACATTAGAAGTCTTATTGTCTTTCGGTATGAAAGGAAGCTATCCCAAGGGCCTGTAATATGGTCTGAGTCGGGCCAGCGTCCAAGCTCTCCTATCAGTTATCCGAATATCTGTTAGACACACTTCTCAGGGATGAACGCATACACTTTTACGTCTGAGTCGTTCCACTTGCCGCATTGGCTGACATGCCAGCATGTAGCGGACTGCTCGAAAGTACCAGCTGACTCTTAACATCACTTGTGCAAACCCCTCCTTCTGGAAACTTATTTAATGGCCGGCCGCTAGGACCATAGCTTAGTTAAAAAGTCAATATCCACAGCCTTTTTCTATTCTGGTCCCAACTGCGCACTGGTGATGTCTGCTCGTATGGTGGCAAAACGTTTGCAAGTAAATTGCCAAGCTTCGCGAACACATCAACAGTCTGATGTTCTGATCCCATTCAAATTTAATGCCCGACAGTGTGATAATCATCCTTGATGACATCCATTATAAAGGAGAACTTGGTTTGACAGTTGTGTTAGTTAGGACTTTAGGTCTCGAATTCGGGAAATGGTGCACACGCTCAGGATCATAATACAGTGGAAACAAAAGTCCAAAAAGTTTTCAGGTGTGCTGACAAAATCTCAGGGGATAACTTAAACTCTACAAGTTAAAGAAAAGATATCCAGAATTTTGTCATCTCACGAAAATGGGTGAATTATCTGGGGGAAGAGTGTTTAAATTGCATTTCTTGGTTACATTATACACTACCTACTGTGAACATGGGGATGTTTCGTGGTAACTGGAGCAAAAAAACTCCATCTGGACGGGTAGCACATGAGAAAACAAATTGTTTAGAATGGTTTTATTTTAGATTGGTACTGTTAGCTGCCACAGGGCAATAGTAAGGAGGCAATCGTAACGTTTACGTTGCTCCTTTCAAACAAATTCGGGATCCAATCAACTCAACCAGACACCAACCGTGAAAATGAATCCCAAATATCAATCGATATCCGATAGTTTTTTTTTCAATAGGCAGATAAGATTTTTAATTGTTCCAGGAGCAAGTCTATACGGAAAATGTGTGTGAGTTGAATGAAAGAGGTATGGAAATAAAGTGCTCGTCTGTGCAAGGTAGGCGGTTAGATGCATCCACAAAGATCCTTCAACGATTTCATTAAAATTAGTGTGTCACCAAGAAAAGCAACCTTGCAAGCGCTGTCCTGCAGTTTATTGTTGTTATTATTAAAATGCCAAATTACGATATCAATCAATCATGAAGTCAATTACATCGATTTTCTTTGGGTTCACTTTTTGAGAACGTTTTTAGACTGAGGATTATTTATTCGAAAGCCATAACATCGGAATTTCAGTTAAGAGGCTGTTTATGTTGAGAAACCACCGTGTTTTTCGAAGCCCCCATGTCCATTGTTTCCTAGAAACCCTCAAGTTTGACATATAAAGAGCGCTGAACGGCAGGTTACCCACCATCGTAAGCAACTGCATGTTGTGTGAGCTGAGCCCGAAGCGCCATATGTATATCGAAGAGAAACGATGTCGTCAGGAATGTAAAGGATGCTGTTGGTTCATCTACCCATCTCTCCTTGAACTGGTCCACGGAGTAACTGATTTCAAGAAGGGTTGATATCAGGTCCCCGAATTTTCAGCTTACACTTGCTTGGATATTCTGGGCAAAGTTATTACCACGTAGCGATACTTTACAGTAAAAGTGGGGTCAGTTACCGGTACCCTCACTCACACGAAAACTTTTTTCTCATCGAGAATGTTCGGAGACATTCCGTTTAGTAAACATTAACGAGGTTCCTGATTTCAGTTATTTTGGTGTGTTTCTCACCAATGGTCAGGTGACTGTCTGGATAAGCCATTAGCTGGTGTTCACGCGAGATTCAACCGAAACCCAAATGATTCCTCCGGCTAGAGTACCAGAAGAAAAGAAACTAGGAGATATTTGGCCATTCTCTGAGGACCGTGGTTGATAAGCCATTCACTCTCTGCCAACAAGTTCTCATTCACATCAACGCAAGGAAATGTGTTCCCGAGTAAAGATTGGGGGGCTTTATTGTTATTGTGTAGAAGGGGCTCCCGATCACAGTATAGTGTATAATGCCATTAAACTGTTCAAAAGCGAACTGTCTGTGGCCTTCCAACCATGCACAAGTGTTCAAGTAGTCCAGTAACCGGTCACTCCAGTTCGGATGTCAGCAGTTCATCATACAAGACCGATTTCTGAACGATCTTTCAGTGAAGTTTTTACCCAGTACTACGTAGTTTCACGAAAATTTTAGCCAAATGATGAGTGCTTTTGTAGGTTAGAAAGGCACAGCTACTTTGGCCGCCAGAGAAAATTTGTTTAAAACTCCACAGGAACTGATACGTTTGTGTTGGGGCTGCTCGAATTCGTCGCCGTAAATTGCAGAAATGTCTAACGGTCTAAGCCCACCTTGGAAGATGATAACCACGTAGTCTCATTCAAAGGGGCCTGTTACCTGATAGATCTGAGATAGTTTCGAGTGAGGAAAATCCGAACGGAATGAATTTTTAGGCCACTGATCAAAACGACACGAAATGTATGCATTATTACGATGGCTCACGTGAACATTAGGAGTAAGGAAATCCAGGCCGAAGACGCCTTTGCAGGATGACACCTATTGACAAAGGTGAAAGTTCCACATGGTTCAGTCGCATTGTTCCGTCTGCATTGTTGGCATTCTTAACGAGAATGAAGTAGCTACACCGAAAATGTTGACAATCATTAAACCCGTTTCCGAAAAACCAAGCCAGATTTTCTACACTGTCTAAATTCCCAATCCCCATTTTTTAACAGACAGATATGCATTAGTTATTTGTGTTTGAATAGGATAATTTTATTTATTTAGGGGTCGAAATATACACCAGGGACACGAACGTTTTTCGCAAGCCTACTAAACTAACCAAATTGGAGGAGTAGCTCTTTCAATTACAGCATGGTCTTTTATACTCTATCCTCGGTGTTTAGATCTAAATTAGAGTCGAATCTGGTGAGAATAAAGTGGAAATCCACCGGTACGCTGTGTACAAACCCTTGTTTGTCGCTGGCTGACATCTTTTTGCCCAACGACGCACTAACGTGCCTGGTGTGATCGGTTGCTTCAGCCGAGGTTGGACGTTTGCTGTTGTTTGATTGTACCACTGCCTTTCGAACGCACATTGCGGGATCTGTTCAATGTGGTCCAAAGTCAGCGAGTTACCTATTTTAAGCGCTGGATTTCCCCATTTCTATCATATTAGCCTTCTTTCGAGCGCTGTTTTTGCCCCCTTTTTCATATTTTTTTACCCAGAAACAACATCAATTTAAGAAAGCTGGTGCGATACGGATGTTGGCGATTGCGAACTGCATACAAGTTTACAGGAATAACTGGTAGCCTTCGTGCAAAATTTTATGCCTTCTCAGTGCTTCAAGAAATGTAACACCATCTTGGTCTCTGTTACTTCAGGCATGCGGTACCAAGACCTATCAAATAAATGCACCTCTACAAGTGTCACTGATGTTTTACTCTTCCTGTACCTTTAGTGTAGTAATTCTATGCACCTCTGAACCGAGTTAAAATCAACCGGTCTCATCCCATAATCTTTTTTTCCGCGAATTTCGGTGTTTGTCCCTCTTGATACTTTCCAACTAGGTCGTCTTCACTACTACTTATAAAGTCAACAGCAACTCGCAACAACCAACTAGGGATGTTTCTCTACTTTGCTAACCAGAATTTTGTTCCAGCTAAAACCTCTGTCGATATTTGTGTGGTCCGTTTGTTTGAATTGTATCATAAACATGAGGTATAGTTGATTTCCCCCCCTCAACACCAGATTAACTTGTAAACGTAAGATTCGTAGAAAATGGGTTGACTGAAACCCCGGAACCACACTTATCTCAAGAGCCCCCCAAAAGGGCGAAATCTTTACCGGACCGTCCAGAAC
The DNA here is from genome assembly GCA_003604175.2 of Clonorchis sinensis. Taxonomy (NCBI): domain Eukaryota; kingdom Metazoa; phylum Platyhelminthes; class Trematoda; order Opisthorchiida; family Opisthorchiidae; genus Clonorchis; species Clonorchis sinensis. The sequence continues at coordinate 151,283,934 of CM030370.1, forward strand.
TCCCACCAAAATTATAAGTAATATAGGAGAACAGTCATCAGTCTCCGTCGGCTGTATCCGTCATTTCGTTAGCAAATACATTCTATGCCAAGGTCTTGGTGTTTGTCGATTTCCTTCTATGGAATGATTGAGGAAGACTAGCTTATTGTGGTCAGATCCCTCGGATACTTCTAAGGATGCGGCATATTTCCAAGGACGAACCCAGTTTATCATGTAATCAGCAAGCACTTGGATGCGTGTCCAAACTTCGCACGAGGAGTCCTGATGAATTCTAACACCCTTTCATTATAGCACTATACCAAGCTGTAACAGTACCTCACCCATATCTTGATATGAACTTTCGCAGGCGATAGATGCCAAGATTTTCAATAGCATGGTCCCATATACTGTTCGAAAGTTGGTTTCAATTGATGTCTCATTGCCCAGATTATCTCCGCTGTTCCTCTTCTCCACCACTGACACTGAGTCTTCGCATCGAATCTTCTGTAAATGTCAAAAACGAGGTGTGTGAAGTCCACCCCTCAACCACGGCGCCCTTCTTGACCTGACCTGATAGGGAAAACCAAAAGTTACGGAACGTCTGGCGTCTTCCCAATCAGTAGTGTTTTATTTAGACTATCATTGTAAATTCTCTCAGCATTCAACGCATTCGAGTCCGAGGGGAGATGAGAAAAACAAACCTAGGGGGAGATTTCCTAAGATTCAGTGTAGAATTCAAACGAAAAAATATTCGCTCAAAAGGCTCGTTTGGTGGCACTGGACACAAAAATGAATATTCTTACTCTGTACAGTTTGGAATGCTTACTTTGATCAGTATCGGCTCCTTTTCTAGCGAAAGCAGATGTTTCGTAAACGAGGGTTTTTCCAAATTCACAGTTGTACTGGTTTCATAATGGGACTTGGGACGTGTTCGCTCCTCGTGATGACGTTTAGAATCCTTGCGGGTCACAGTGTGCGCTTCTGTTAGTTTTCTTTCTCCGGGCTCAGTAATATTCACAGTTTTACGTCTAGCAAAGGGCGCCGTATGATGTGCTGTTTTGCTGTGATCATCTATTTGCTGAGTCATGGATGTGTGAACTTCGCCAAAATACACACCAGGAGAAGTGTTGGCACGTGACTTGAGGTCCTGAGTTAGGTCGGGTCGGCTAGGTATAACGGATCTTGTTGATGGTGTACCAAATTTAGGCAACGATGTGTGATGCCGCCCTCGCTGATATAAGGGTTGGGAACAGACTGTGGCCAAGGTGATCGACCCGGTTACTGGTCTCCGATAAATTGGAGTGCCCTCACGAAACCCAGTGCAAACGGAAACTGCGGACTGATTTAGTTCACAAGATGCATTTGGCTGGGCTTCAGTACTTTGTAGCGAATCACCCAGTGTGTGACCGGCCGATTTTTTCATCAGTGCACCATCCGATAGAGAGTTAGGGAAGTTATTCTGTCGGGTGATGCGTGAGACAGAAGAATTTGTAGAGGGACTCCGACCTCTGCTCAGCAAACCGTCTCTAGCCCGACTGGGTGTGTCACAAATCAGTTGTGTACGTCCCTCCAACGTGGAGGATCTTCTCAGTGGACCAGAACACATGCCTATTTGGGAGGACGGACGATCACTAAACACAGTCCTTCTACTGCGTGTCAATCCTGCACTTGCTCCCATGAGCGGATGCAACTTCACTGTTGCATATGAAATGCTCTGTTGGGAAGTTCCACGGTGTTGACCAGGTAGCATGGTCTACCTGAACAAACGATGCGAAGACCGCTACTTTGGGGCAAAACTGCTGGCTAGGGTACTTGTGCTAGGAACCTTAGCAGCATCTGACATGTCACGATATTCCAAAAGACAGAAATCCAAGTTTTAAACCGATTAAATCCACAGCGGTAAACATCTGTAGGCCAGTCGGTGTTCCTCCTATGATGTCTACTTTGTACCCCGTTTATGTATCGTGTGTGTAACGTGACAAATGAATGTTAACAGGCCGAGTCATTTGATTGGCTGGTTCGGTATGCGGTGCATAGCTAATCAGTGCGGCGAGATTGGCTTGATGATGATACACACACAACGATCATCATATTGCGTAAATGATGTTTTATAAGGATGAGCATAAGGCAATTAAATTAACTTTATCTGATTCCGCTTTTCCGAATCAAGAACTTGTCTTTTGCACGCCAACAGCCCACTTAAACCGTGGAGCTCCGACTGGAAACGGCCATCTCTAGCAAGACATCCTAGGAAAAACCATTGGGTAATATAAAATGCATGTTCCATACAAAGTGTGATGTAAATCTCCCCATAAACTACGGGGTTATCCCCAGCACACGTGTGAAGTTTGATAAAAATATATGACTGTTTTTGAAGAGCTAAGCGTTTGTGTCAATCAACTGAGCGGTCAGAGTACGCAATTCAGGATAGGACAAAAGCCATCCGAACAAGAAGGCTGTGTCCTTGATGAGGACCGAAAATTATGACCACAGAGATGCCGCATGTTATTCCGTGAAATAATCAGCTGACAAGTTATCATTTCTATCCAACTCTCTCTACTTTTAAGTGTTAAACCTGGTATTTCGGGAAGCCGAGCGGTAGTCAAAGTAAAAAGTGGGTAAACAGACCGAGGAAAATCACACGTGTTTGTCTTTTAGGCGAGCCCTTGTGTCGTTCGATTATCCATATGGTTTTGGGATTTTCAAAAGTTCCAACCGGTTGACTGAGGAAGATGGAAAAGCGAAAAAAGAAAGCAATGGAATCAAGTGGCGATACATGATGCGTGTCGGTAACTGTTCGCTGAAGAGGGATATGCTGTTTAAAAAAGTACGGTTTTCAACGGAAGGGATTTTCAAATTGCTGTACAAATAATCATCTTTGCAGTGTATCCTTTAGATGGTAGCACTGTGAACCAAAGTTCGCGAATATGTTGACCGTCCAACACCAGCCTGTATCGTGATTTGCGTTAGACACACTGGGTGTTTCATCCACATCGGTGAGTAAGCTCGATGTTTCTATGAGCGTGCGCGAAGCAACTTGTTCTTTAATCAGTCTTTTGTTTTTACAGTCAGTTCATCCTAAAGCCGGTTTTGAAAGACTCAGGTTACGGCTGACACCAGACCTTTTGGGCGAGGCTCATCACATCATCGTTAGGAAGCAATTGTCACGGCACTGCTTCCTCCGAGGGATAAAACAGTTTTGGGTTCAAAGGATATCTTATATTTTTCCCTGAACTGGGACAAATAAACCCTCATAAAAGAAAAATAATATACTGATTGGCTTTGCGAACATTATATTATGACGATGCTGCAAGAGACTCAAATTTATTCGCACACTGTCTCGCTAAACCAAATTTAATTTGAGTACAGTTATTACGCTATGCCGCCGGCATCAGTGAACTCTTTTGAACTGGACTTGACTCTGTCGATAGTCTAGCTTCCAATAAGCACAAAATGCCATTTCATAGTTGCCGAACCAATTGAACAAACAATGACTTATTCGTGGTCCAATATTGGACGTATACACGGTAACCGTATCATTAAATTTCCAAAAGTCATGACCTTTTTTCGTTTCAGAAACACGTTTCAATCCTTAACCGTCTTGCCTAGCGATTTTCATTCAATCTGGAGAAACAAGTTCACAGCGATCTAAACGTCGGAGTTTTACAACCACCATATAGTTTTGCCATGTTGCGCTGGTTTGCTGTAAAACCGTTGAATATGTAAACCACTTCTTTCAGAGGGAGTGGAAATTTTCATACGATCGCGATTTAACGCAGATACTAATGAAGCCTCACTAATCCGGTGTCAAGGGCTTGCTTCTTATTGGTCAACTTCTAATCATTTTCCAGAAGAAAGCTTGGAACATTTTGAAAGAGAGCGAAATACACTCATTTGCAAACAAATTTGGTTTCGCAAGCCTTGAACCCAGCTGAATCTCTTGTTTGTGATGTTTGCAGGCAACTGAATGTGGTTTCAAGTAGAACATAAGGTTGACGAAAACTCGGGGACTGCACCTACCTGATGAGCCCCAAGAAGGGCGAAAACGGTCGTGGGTTGTCCAAGAATTTTCAGCAACTTTATGAGTAGTGCATTACGTATACTTCGAAAGAAACTTATCAGAATAAGGTATTGCGTGTGTAGCGGCAAAAGGCAAACTACCGAACCGATCGAATAGCCGGATGATTGTGGTCTTTTCGTACCGAGAATATGTTTGAAAATGTGTGAAAGTTGGTCTTTGTAAAGATCATAAGAACGGTGCTCTTTCCAGATCGTACATTGTATTCGCGGAGCTCACAGATGAAGCTAACCCTGCTTCTATGCTTATACCTGCAAAAATGTAAGAAACTCTAAAACCAGATTAGGAAATCCATGGGATCTAAGCAAGGTGGTTATTCTGATTGCTTGTAGGGAACGTTTGTCTACATGGGTGCTACAAGCCAATGAATACTCCTATCCATCGACAAAACGTCCGCACCATCATCATCCTCACGGATAGCAACATCGGAGGAGAACACTGATGGTTCACTGTAATGTCAGTGACCATGCCAGTTGATTTGGACAAGGCCGTGTAGTGAGAGGACAAAAAATGGGACAACCAGGGGATCTAGGTTTAGCCAAGCACAAATATCCGAAGTGGCTACACCCACGAAAGTCAGCAAGATCATGTGGATAGAAACTGACAGCATGAACACGATTGACGTCTCTTTCGGGGCCTACTGCAAAGCACAGGAAAGGTCGTCTTGACCTCATCCTGGAAGGCAAACAGTATTAACAGCACCCGAAATTGTTGTAACATCCTTCATTCCATCCAACGTTATATTCTCTCCACTCCTAGGAATTTGTCACCGCGAATTACGCACGGGTAACAACACTCCGCTCGACATGCACAACACACGGTTCAGGTTACTTAGCTTGCAGTGGTGGATGCATTGTTTGAGTTCTGACTCACCGGAATCCCGCTTCCTCATCACCTCATTTTGAATTCGCTGATTTCAGCTATAGTTCTGAGACACTGGCGGTCAAGGGCCTGAGGATGACTTAGATCCTCCGTCCTAAGTGGCCAAGTCAAAGTCACAGTAATTGATACAAGGGGTCCTGTAGCTTTAGTAAACTACTCTTCAGCAATTCGATCCATCCTACTCCTAGCATATCAGCGGTGTGGAAATGTCCATCGCTGTGAAGTATACGTGTACATTCTTCATCTACAGCAGCAAAGGAAATAGTTGCCTTGCTTTGAAATTCTGCCACATGGCTCACAAGGCAGACTTACCATTTTCACCACATAGTCGTCACAAAACAACACTACACTGTTGATGTTGACATTGTATCAGCTAACATCGATTCAAGCTCTGATCGGAAAACGGAAGTCAGAGTCAATGTAACTAGGCGAGAAACGGAGAGCACCTTGGGAATAGAATGAAGCGGAGATGACAGCAAAACTGTCGTTCTAGTTGGGGATATGAATCTGATAGCACAACAAGAATAGAGAGTGAAATTCCAAGTTACATCGTTGCGCAACCAATTCGTACTGTTCTCGTACTCGAAACAAGCAAGTTCCCATATTTTAACTTGCTTTCCAGGAGTCCACCTCATATATATTTGAACTGATGGGGTTCCTGAATTCTACCGGAATTTCATTGCTGCATTTCAGAATACGTATTAATATTTTCATTGACCTATGTAGTGGACAGCGTGCAGATAGTCTTCGTGTAAAAGTAGAACAGTAACTATCTGGTAATCCCCCGTTAAGTCCTCCATGCCGAAGCAGATTTTACTGCTTTATTTGTGCTGCTTGCTGAACCGAACAATTTAGTTGCAAAGGCTTCCTCATCAACCGAGGTGACATCATCAAAGCGCTGTTAGGGGGCGGAGTGGAGCGTAGCGGTATGTTAGTGATTATACATTGAGCAGTAGTGTATACGTGCTGCCGGACGGGGCTGACCTTCGATCACGATTGATTGCTCGGTCGGGCGCTTCCACCAGTTGGTGTGTTATATTGAGCCCTGAGAAGTCGGTGACCCCTTAACTTCTGGGCTTGGTCTCCCCTGCTATCGTTCACTGCTCGGTGCTCGAGCGACCCTTCGTGATCTATGTTGATTTGATTCATCAATGACACATCTTCAGGCTATTCCATGGCAGTAGTGAATCTCGAGTCCCACGAATGATGTTTGACTACACCAACTGCATCGGCATATTGACGATAACCGCGAAACAGTGATGAGCGCGATGGATTTGTTCAGCATGGCGAAAACACGTGTGCAGCCACCGCAAACATGTTTAACCCTGCAGTGCGTCAGACAGGGCAACTTAACTCTGGATTCGGTTTTGTTCCAATGCTACCTGAGTTGCAACAGCAAGAATACAGTCCCGTCCACTCTTGCGCCGTGAATGACATTCATCTTCGGAACTTGAGTTGTGCAAATACATCTTGGTAGAGCGTCCACAACCCCATCGCTGTGCCGAGTGCTGACAAGAAACTCAACATACGCGACTAATCCAAATCACATGTTGCTGTCACGTGCACCCACAGATGTATTTAATCACATAACTGTGCTGATGTAACAAGAGCCAGCTGCGACATCGCAGTGGTTCGTGCAGCCGGTGCACACCGAAAGACAACCACTTGACTGCGTCGCCATTTTCAGGGTGAAGGCAATTTAATGTCATATGATGTACCAACCGTGCGATCGAGGCAGTTGTTGATACTGAAATGTCCTTGAACAATTCGTGGGAAAAGCAGTACACGGTTGAAGGTTACAGTTAGAGAGACTCTTTAGCCGGGTTTTAAAAATGATCACGCATTTTGTTAGGATTGGCGTTTGGCTTACACTGTTTCAATGCAAAGCCAACTAGTCTGCTGCTAAACATATAAGTCGACCTTGGGCAGTTTGGGCGGAACTTACAACTAGGAAAACAAACTTGTTTTTGATGTTAATGTTAGACCCCCCTGAATCCCAGTTGAATCTCTCGTTTGTGATATATTCTCAAATGAATGAACTGTCGAAGAGTTTTCAGCTCCCTGATGAGTAAGGTGTTCCGCCAAATAAATATTCTATGGTTTCCTGAATATCGTGCCAATATGTGGTGGCTTTCTGCAACACGTCCAGGTGAAGATCACAAGCCAGAGATTCATATGGGATTCGGTGCAAAACCATAATAATTTGCAAAGGAGTGTACTTCGCAAGTTGCCTATACCTTGACGTTTGGGTCGAACATGTGGCTGACGGTAACTTGAGGACTACGCCTTTCCAATGAGCCTCAAGATGAACAGTACCAGTGGCGGGCTTTGAAAGTGTCTTCAACATTGCAAGTAGCGTTTTACGTGCAGAAAATAGACTTCTTTCGTCTTAGACTGACAGAGTGCTAATTTAGTTCCGAGTGCGGAGTGGATACCACACGTGATTTAGGAACATGGGGAGTGTGTGATGAATACGGGCGAATTACCAGTCATTATGGATGCTTCACATAAGAAAAAATTAACCACAAACTCAGTCACTCTGTTCCTTAAGCAGAACTTTCGTAATTTTATGTATGGAACAAAGAGACTAGAGAATAAGTGAATCGAGAATTGGCATTCAAAAAGCAATACTGTAAAACAATCATGACAAGTCAGAAGTGTGTTACAATTTCTGCGCACAGATCGCCCATTGACTGATCGCTTATCAGTGAGGTCCGAAAAAATCTTTCCACTAACTTTGTCTGCCGTCTACCGGTGTATTTAAGAATGCACTTGCATCTTAAAATTCGAACCGTCCGTGAAAGTTTCAACCTCGTTTATGCACGCTTATGACACCATATCTGCCCGGCTGATAACAAAAGCTGATAAGCCATGTGCATCCGGGTTTTTTCGGAACCGAACACTACAAAAGGACGGCATGCATACTTTTTGTCTATTTGACTTCCATACCTCACGTTCTGGCAAGTGTGGAGATCCACAGAAAAAACCTATCGCGCAGGACGACTTTGGTCAACTGACGTAAGCCTACTTATATCGGACTTTTCGTAGGCCACCAGTGCAGCCTGTGTTCAATCAGCACTTCAGCACACTTACATAATCGCTCACTGGGAACATGGACGTACCGAAATTTCAATTTTGCCTCGCCACACACTTACAGGATGAGCTAGAATTGTCAGAATTACGCAACTGGTGCACTCTTTGAAGCATAGCAAACACCAGTGGACAGATGTGGCCGAATTTGGTTATCTATAGAGGGAGGAGTTCATGATAGCAAAAAGTTCCACTAGAAAATTTCACCAAAATAGCCAAAGCCCGATCACCTGACAGACTCGTCTCGCTTAGACAAGCCTTTCCCTGCCTAAACATGATGATTTTGGTTAGTTCACATCAAAGTAGAGCACATCCTTAAGTTAACCAGAACTGTAATCTCGGATAGCTGACATGTCAGATCAGCATGTTAGCAATAGTCCATCGAATGGGCACGTTCGGAGAGTAACTTGACTGGGTCGCTCAGAGTATCGTACGGTGTCGGGCTATTGGTACAAATGCTCACAACTAACATTTCTTTTGTTCACGCATTAAACGATCAAAGCTTCGTCTTTTGAACCCAATATTCGAATCACTCTATGAGGCACGCATATCATTCTGAAGAAGCGATATCGGAATCAAACGTGTGAATAATTTCAGTAGTCGGTGTAGGAGGACTGGACGTTGTGTAGTCGATCAGTGTAGCAGTTATGCCACGTGACCAATCTTGAATTTATAGAAACCGATTAACTCTCTTAACTTAGGGAAATAGGGGTTGTAGGATACATTGATGCACAAAGTACGGGTCATAAACATAATTCCTTTGTCACTCAATGAAAACGACTCTAAACGCTTCATACAGGCCGGGAGTTCGGTGTGTGTGTGTGTGTGTCTAAAACCGTGGCCAAACGTAATAGCACGCATCAACTCCGCATAAAGAAAGACCTTTTTTTGGTATTCTGTTGTCTAGCAGCTTGATCTACTGATATCCTCATACCCAGCATGTAAGTGAGCTGTGTATAACCTAAAAGCCGGGCTTCCGGAGGACCCAGGAGGGTATTTGGGTTCATGGGCTGAGGTGCGCATAAGCTAAGCGAAATTTAACCCTGTTGTTCGCGCAGTATCTCAAGTTACACGTGAGTTGCGGATGTAATGACTGAGTGTAACAATCCGAACAAGTCGTGTAATCGAGATGGACGCTCTAGGGCGCATGTGTTTGAAGATGCGCGAGAGGTTAGAGGGAGAGATTTTTCAACTCTGTGAATTAAAAACTGAGTTTGAAAGGAGTCTGAGGAGTAGAGTCTCTCTGGCGAAAAAGCACTGAGAACTGACAAAAGCTAGCATCAACCAACTAGACGCCCCACTCCGTACATCGTAAAGTTTTTCAAGAAGTGGTAAAATTGGCTCGATGCCGTGCTCGCAAACAAAACCAACTTTCAAATAACGAAGGCTTGTGAAAAAAAGAACCACACCAATGTGGGTTACCGGAAATAACAAAATTAGCAATGAATGATTGATAAATAAAACTATGGAATGTGCACCGATGTTGCAGGTGTTTGGTAGAAAACAGTGTGAAGCCAGTTTTTGGGGCTCACAAGTCTATTCGCCTAATATTAACAACGTTACTAACAAAACCTTATAATATGCCATAACCTGCTTGCATGCTGTGCGGCCAAATAGCTTTTACACAAGTCGTCACGTAATTTAGACTGGGCGGGGCGAAGGCAAGACAGGAAGATACCGGAAGGGTAACTGGGAAAACTTAAATGTTCATTGGGATATTTGCTGTAACGTAACGTCCAATTTCACAGTATCGGAGAAAAAACTCCCCAAGCAGATGATCATGGGATATTCTGTCACCGACACGCTTGCGTTAGTGACAAGTCAGACAGCCACGTTAGCGTGTCGGGTACCGGTTGTTCGACAGGTAGATTTCTCCTGAAGGCGGCTTTCGGATAACAGAAAATGCTTTCCTGACATTTAACGATGTCGTAGGTAGAAAACACCGAATATCCGCGTAACGTTAAACAGTAATTTACATATTAAGATGCATGATTTTTGTTCAGATGGATAGGCCACACACAGGCCACTTCATGTCTCAGATGAAAACACCATTCTCGACGTCAAAATATTTTTCTCGGTAGCACTCTGCACAGAGAAGTGAGAAGAATTTCGAAAAGTCAAAAACCGATTTTGTTCTTCTTGTGGCCTTGTATAGCCCTCTGAGTCGAAGAATACAGCAAACAAGTTCCACTTGGGTCTTCTGTCAACCCCCTATTAATTCGCAACTGAGAGCTGTTCAGAATAAGCAACCAAATATCGACGGTTCTGATGGTGTGGTGAACTGGAGAGTAGTATGTTCATACTTAAAATGCAGTCAAATGTTGACACATTTACTTAAATTCTCAAACAAAAAATACCTGTGAAAAATTTAATCCCTGAGAACAACAGTGTTACTAATAAACTGTCAAAATTACTGACAGGTTATCGGATAATACCAGGTCTATCGATTCATTGCAAAATCGCGTAGATAGTTTCATCGCACAGCATCCTTCGGACAGTTGGCCAAACCTCGACAGGCAATGGCGTTTGAACTGGTGACTGTCACATTGGCGCCTGACGAATTAAAAGAAAACAAAATAAGTTTTTTGTGCATACCAGAGGAGAAAATACATGACTTGATTTTGGCTCGAGGGTTTGCTTTTAACTCGCTATTTTAGTCCGAGAAGTTTTACTTGGGATTTTACACTGCGTGGAAAATCTGGCAAGCCAGACACCGATGTTGTCAAGAAGTACAGTAACGGACGGTTGCAACCACAAATTAGTTCATTATAATAGCAAACACACTATACAACGGTGAAATCTGAAAGTCGTATAAACGATAAGTCCAGATTTAGGTTTAGTTTCGCTTAGGATGTGCGCATAAAACCGTTTGAATCAATCAATCCGAGTTTTTATCATTGGATTCTCTGCAAGAATGCAGTTTGGTGCAAATCGAGTTCCATTTATTAAACCAGCTGGAACAGATGGCCAAAATTTACATCCTAAAATATTGTGTCTTGGATCAGACTAGGAATGGAGTTCGAAGCCGAGGACGCGGAAGATTTTTTTATTGAGTTGGCCTTCAGGTAAGATTGGCAGACTATAAATTTTATTTTAGGTGACGAAAAGACTTGTTGCCCGATAGACGGGACTGGAGAACAGACGCCCATTCAGGCGTGAGAAACTATGGGGCAGTGCTACAAAACAGGCGAACAATTCAAAAGGACTCCGCCTTCTTGGTGCATCCTCTACCATCTGAAATTGCGAAACATGCGGATGCACATGTCTTATTAGGATCGGCCTTGTGGGTCGCCAGTCAACCTGCTTGCTCTTAGCACCACACTTACTAGGCAACCACCTGTAACCTTCCGGCCATGCGGCAGTATTGTGATGGTTGTTGGCCGGCGGAAAAAGATTCGGGTGTCAGCCATTCAGAGTGGATTCTCATGATAGTATATATAATATAGTATAGCGTAGCATATTTTAGTATAGTAGAGCATAGTGTAACAGTACAATGTATTAATGCAGCGTAGTACAGCATAGTATATTGTGGCGTAGTATAGCATAGTACAGTAAGGTATGGTACAGTATAGTATACCATAGCGTAGTGTAGCATAATGAGCACCAATAAAATTGGATTTGCCAAGTACAGGGCGCTGCCACTGTTGAAGCATTTTACTAAATACGAGGGCTGCAATAAAAGAAGGGAAAACTTTGCATGTCCTCATTATTCACTGCCTTACAACGTTCTTAAACTTTTAGGTCAACTCTTCTTCGGTACAAAGCCACTACCCTACATAGTTTCCATCACGAATTGCGCGCTTGGGGCAACGTTTGACCCAGCTCTCGATTCCTGTTTGAAAAAATCAGCTGTCCTTAATTCAGCTTCCAAAAAAGTGTCACTTTGTTGATTGCTGGTTTCTGACTCTCTTGTGGAAGGAAGGTGACACCATTCCACGAATCGATTCTTTCCTCCCCGGTTCATAAAGTCATGCGCATGTTCCCATTTCTAATTCGCATTCGTGCGCTTTCAGTAGACCAGAGTACACTCCCATTGTTCTTTCCTTCCGATCAGATGTTAACTGCCGAAATACCCACTTTTAGCACACTTTCAGGCGCCTTGTGTCTTCCGCCATCTTCAGTACGGCATTTTATTCATTGTTCAGTTTGGCAGCGAGCTCACAGAATGTAACTCGTCTGTCCGCACGAGTCAATTCGTCCACTGGCTTTTGATAAGTGTAATTGGTCGCAGATGATGATTTTTCTTCTGCGTCTATCCCCGTCTCTATAGACTTCTGCATCCACCTGTGTACGTTGCTGTTGTCAGCGATATCATCTCGGTGAACCCTTAGTAATCCGCTGTGGATGCTGAACAGCCTGTTTTTGAAAACTCAACACTAGCCTTTTACCTCTTTTCGAAATGCATTAGTTTGCTACGATTTGACAATTGCGTTGCTTGCGGAGGAAGAAGTACTTTTTTGAGATAAGAAGTGCTATACAGTGGTTTTCTTCTAGCTGAGAATTATCAGCAGTGTGGATTTTACGAATGTCTGAGGGGCTCTGAACCCGGAATGCTCCCGTGCGTACTGAAAGACCGCCGTTCGGTCGCGAGTGGCTTAACAACAGCGTGAGTAACTAGAATCTAGACAGGCCACAGTGCCACCATTGTTAAATAGTGGGTTTTATGTCACGTTATACTGTATTGAATGCATTTTCGAATGATGCAGCTTGGGCAGCCTTGTTGCACAGATTTCTTCCTTTATTCCGTGCAAAGATGTGAATCGTCGGCATACAGTTGCATTCACTTGTTATGTTTTACAATTTGGATTTCCGCAGTGGTCCTGAATCGAAGGAGGCTAACTGTGTTCTCAGCAGTATGGGATGAGAGGATTGCTGTCTCCCCTCATTAGCAACTCATATTTGCGACAATTGCTAGTTGGGGCTTAGGATTGGGGAGGGGGTCCCGTTTATCCGGTACACGGTACACTACTGGCCGTCAGTTAGGTTGCAAAAATTTACGCAAACAAAGTTGGGTGAACACATTACTCAAGGTTGCTGAAAACTCTCCGACTGCCCACGACCGCTTTCGACTTTCTTGAAGCTCATCAGGTAGGCGCAGTTCTCGCGTTTCCGTCAACCTTATGTTCTACTTGAGGCCAGACTACACAAAATTAGCGGACTATATTCATTTTCTTACTACTTTGGTTCTTGCCGTATAAACTGCAATCTGAAGTGGCCAGGTGCAGCACATTGATTTGAAGATGAACATCATGGACAAGAGATTAAGTTGCGTCCCGCATGAAAACCAAACTGGTATGCAAGTGAGTGTATTCCGCTTGGGTGGATGAAAGTTTGTGCTATTTGATAAAAAATTAACGGACAACGGTTACAGCAACACACTTATCTAAGTTACAATTTAAAATAAAAATCCTATCCTGTGTTTCATACGAGTTGACATCCAAACAAAGACCGGAACGGGTTATGGTAATCGGAAGTATGCAATCACTGGTTTGAAATGTAACATGTACGTGCACATACCATCCCCAAAATTACAGCCTTCTTATTTTATGCGGAATACCTGTGCAAATGATCATGAAGCCCTTTGGATCACCCGTCACAGGCTCCAAATGTTCTCAGCTATGACGGTTGGAGTCATCGTGGTAGTGGAGAGAAAGATACGTGTTACCCAACCTGCATAACAGCTGCTTTCAATTCGGTCCAAATACGTTCTCGGCTTCTGCGGAAAACCCAAATCATTTGCTGTAGACGCAATACACTACGCATAAGGTTGCTGAAAAATCTTCGCTGGTGAGGGCGGAACACAAGTCTATCGCGGAAAAGCAACCCGGAGTTAGTCCGTGTTAATTACGTGACGTAATTATTTGTGTTTCCCTATTCCTTAGACCTATTCATTACCCTTCCGGTGGCTGCTCCAGTTTCAAGACTGAACTATTCTATTTTATACAAAGTAGATTTTATATTAACTGTTTTCTGTAGTCGATTTGCTCACATTTCTGGGCTTGTTGTGGAACATTTGTCCAACTTTGAACTGAACAACACTTGTCCCGTTTAATTTGTCCGATAGCACACTGCCTTTTCTCTACCCTCCTGTGTTGCTAACTGCCCAAGGTTCAACCTAGCCGTAAGCTTTCCTTTACTTCTGCACACGATTTACTGCTAATTTCTTATAGAACCACGGTCTTCCTGTATGTACTGTCTGTCCATATCTGAATTCAATATACTGCTTGGATTGTTTGCAGAGTTTGGATTTAATTGAAAGCTATGGAATTCAGGTACAGCCTACTTAAATGGTCTGGCTTACCTGCTGTTCATACCACGTTAGCGACAAGTCAAGGGCAGTGGTTATTATTTCCATGTGGAGATCAGCTGTGCACGAACACAACAGGTTACGTAGTGCAACACGCTACTGCTTAGCACAGGATCGTACAGTCCGTTTTGCTTTTACCAAGCTGCAAGTTCCTCAACTAAGTATGGTGAGAACGACGAGGCTCCACAGTAAACTCAAGACAGATTTCAGAACGTGGATCTCAAACCGAGATTCGTTACGAGGTTCTGAATGGTACAGAAAACTCCATCCAGAAGGATCACTTCTTGTAAAGACCGCGGTTTGCTAAATCGAATTTGGCTTATTTTCAAGGAGAAATATGTTAGTTGTAAACAGAAAGGTTAGGATTCCTGTACTGATTCTAACCATAACAGTGCCTGATTTTTTTTTTTTAAAATGAACCCATCTACGTGCGATGCAACATCAGTTCACATTCGGATTCGTTTTCAGACTGACCCTCCGTTTCCATCACCACCACCGAGAACTTCATCGCGCAGAACTTGAAAAAGACCATGTAGCTCACCTGTTCTAAGAGGAACACGTGTGCTTTGCGTGCAGGTTTTTGCACCTACACTGATTAAAAGATCCAACTAACTGTTTGACAAATGGATTCATATGCGCGATGGATGATAACAAATTCATCGGAATGCAACAAACTAGATCAAACCATAAACTCGGGGCGCTTTGACATCCTATTTTGACGTTCATAAGAATGGTTCTGGTCAGCTTTCAAGTGTTGTGTTTCTCTACGATGTTGCACAACACTCTATGGTACAAACAATCATATTGACATTTTTAGTGTTTTGCTGGACAGCCGTTGCAGCCGGTTTCCCATTTAATCTGCGCGGTAGGGCCAGAGATATTATCCGGTTATCGTATTGAGAAACAAGTGATATTGCAGGTTTCCGTCCTGAAAGACTGTGTTGCTGGACACGACCTTGACCTCGATAATATTTGGGAAAACGTTAGACATGCTACTCCATCCTCCAAGTTTGTACGCTCTCTTTCTAAATAAATGAGCAATAAGCGAGTAATAAGTGAGTAATTGCGTGTGAAAACTCATCATGCTTTTGTCCCGCCTGAGTAGCATGTTTTCAGTGAAGACACGTCCAGCCAGCATTAGCAGCACAATTGTCAAATGCCATGACTCGAATACCAGCACGGACAGGGATATACATTAATCATGGACTCTAAGGTGAGTAGAGCTCGTGTTCAATGCTTCTCGGTGGTGGGGTGAACCAACCAGAATAATGGTCTTCTTACTGTCCTGAAGCAATTATTTTTGCACCAAAAGGGAAAGCATGCGCTTGTATTAGATCTGGTCAGCAGTGCATATCCTTGGCCGTATCGGGATTTGAACTCCGGACATCTGAAATACGAGGCAAGCGTGTTAGTACGACTCCACCAAAGTGCGGTGGAGATTTATTACGTTTGAACAGATGAATGTGAACATACTTAAGCTGTGATGTGTTTGCCCGACGCCTCGAATCACGGCCCTGTTTACTGTCCTGGATTTGTCGACCGATTGGCTCTCCTGCCAGGACTTCCCAATGAAGCACTGCCACGGACTCGAGTTCAATGCTTGATCCCACTGGTGTGCACTCACCAGAATGAGTACGCCACGACCGGACGAGGAGAGTGATGTAAAGGTAAAATCTACAGATAATGTAACCAACTATGACAGAATAATGGTACCGAAATGAGAAAAAGACATCAAACACCAGTTTGGGAATGCTCTCAGCACTAGTGTTGAGTAGTCTACCTGTTGCCGTGTCCTTACCAGTGCGGTGTATACTTTCAGACGTCTGTTTTGACTCGAACCGGTCGTTGGCATAAGACCAATTCCGTTTAATTCAGTTAAGTATCCGTCATGAGGAGGCTGAACGTCATCGTGGCGTGACGGTTTGTGCACCTTAGCAACACACTGGGATATAATGGAGGATGTCAATTCTGCACTCACAGTCTCTCCTACCTGGTCGGTCGGATGTTCAACAAACACCGTCTTCTGGCTGCACATTCTCATTTACGGAAGACGTGTAGCAATTGGTTCCCTAAAATTTAAGCTACTCAGTTAGCCTCGCACCGAACACTGCTACCTTCCAGTCGGGGTTTTGGGCCAAAAGGTTTGGATGAAAACCCTGATCGTCCTCTCTCTATGTTTGGGCATCTCAGCCCACATAAAAACATAAAGTATGCTATGGCAGTTAATCGCCAGTATGCAGCACTTGTGTGATTTTGTCAACGGTGGTGACGTGGGTATTAGGTATCCTTTGTACTAATTCAGTTGTAGTATCCTACTCAAACAGTTGATGAGTCAAGCACACATGGGTGTGGCATTCTTGTCACACAGTTTCAACATTCAAAAATAGAAATCTTCAAAGCACTGCATAACGGTGAAGTTTACGTGCAGTGCATGAGGACTGACAACTTCACATGTAACTGCTGTCTATCTCATACATTGGAGTCCTGATCAGGGTGGCTGGCGGATTAGCCCGTTTTCAGGGTCTGATGCCGCTGCGGAAACCTGGCTGATGACTGAATGTATGAACTTAGAGCGATAACTTTGGTGAATTTCGGTATTTCCATTTATCTTATTTAGGTACATATAACTTTAGGGATTCCCAGAATTCTTTGAAAACAAATTAAAAACGTGTAAATTTTTTGCTTACAATTTTACCGATCAGGTACCCCTAACCAAGACTTCCAAAAATATTGCAGTAGTTGGATCTTTGCGGTATTTTAAAGGAGTTTAAAAACCTCTGCCAGGGGATGCAGAAGACGTGATGCTTGGCGTGTGACATTGTCGTTTTTTTAAAAAATAGGCAGCAATGAACGACAGTCCGATGAATTGAAGCGGAAAATCTTGTTGGAAAGTAGACTCAGTAATTGGACATCCTTAAATGCGATCTCTTCGGATCGTCTTCAGGAGTGGCTTCACTAAAAATCTTTCATGTGTTGTGCAGCTGAAGCGCTAGTACTTCATCGAAGGAATTCTGCATTGTCATTCACAAACAAGAGGTGCGAACCAGAGCCGTTAAGCTTCGAAACATTTTGGGAAATTCTTGTCCCAGGATCTGTGAAATTAACAAATCACGAAAACTCACTGTTTCAAAATAGTATGCATCTTTGGGTCAGACATTGACTACGTAAGATGGATTTCATATCCTTGGGGTGGCAGTCTATGGAAAATGGTCAGAACTCATTTGTGACTGAAAAGTTTGCCACTACTACTCAGTTCTACCACATCCATGACCTCAACAAAGGAAAGCATGCATTTCTGGGTTGAAGAAACAATGCTGTAAGCCATCAACAGGCTAAAACAACGTCAGTGGATAGAGAATCGCAGTGCAAAAAAAGACAGTAAGCCAAAGCTGTCACCGGAGGCAAGGCACTTTTTGGGTTAGTTATCTTTTCACTTTGACGACTTCTTGAGTCTTCAAGGCTCACCTCTTTTTACCAGCTAAATGAATGTTATGGCTTTCTTTCCCGTGTGATTCGTAGGTATGCCACAGTATTCAATCAATGTAAATATCGCCAAGAAATCTTGTTTGGAATTCCAAAACACTAGCTTGATTTGCTCATCGAAAAATATGTCAGTTTGTATAGCAGAAGGTTACTTGCTCTCTTAAAGCGGAACGCAGGAATTCACATGATTAGTGGGGGAAACCACAGAGTTGCTTCCTGGGTCGTAGCATCATATTTCCTTCACTCGATTGAAACTGTCAAAAGCCAATCAAACGAACCATTCGTTTTCGCAATCCTACACAGTGAATTTCCAAATCAGAAGTCTGAAATCTTGAGCAGCGATAAAGTACAACGATGCGTCTATGCTGTGGGGACTAAACTTGGCGCCTTCCATTTGCGACATCGGGTAAAGGCCACTGAATATGAGCCGAGGAGGTCGAAGTCAAAGATCACATGGACATCCACCAATCGGACACAAGCTCAACGACCAAACAATAAATTTGAGTGCGACCATTAGTACTAGAAGGTGATATATATATATATATATATATATATAGAGAGAGAGAGAGAGAGAGAGAACTACGTCGTCAAATGTATACTTACACACCTGTGTACTACTGGTTTTGTTCCAACTGATAACTAAGCCGTTGTTAACAACTTGCTAAAAGCTGAAAACAGTTTAACCATCAATTAAACTTCAGACAGGCCCGCTTAGACGTTTAGGCGTGGCGGGTAAATTAATTCCTTTCGAGCTTTTGCTATGCAGCACTTTGCAGAATGGATGCACCCTATATTCAGACCCTTATGCACGCGATGCGTATGCCATAGTACTAAGATACAAAGTTTGTAAAATTTGTTTGCTCAATGCTGAAGGAGTAATTATCCGTTTGGCGACAAAATTACATCATCCATAGTTTGCATGATAAATTCAATCCTGTCTATGGGGATAGGATGACTCTTGGTCAGCACGTGACCAATAGCAACAGAAGTAAAACTTACAAATTACAGAATTATGCCTTAAAGCAGCTGACGTGAAAGCGTCAAAGAGTGAAAGATGGTTGAGTCAAGTTCATACGACAGTTCCAGACTACCATCTCGTTGATAGAGCTCCAACATCTTGATTTTGCCCAACGCACCTCAAAACATTTAATAACTGTCTTGAAGGTATCTTCAGGTATCTTCAAGGACTATCCTAATGACAGTCCTGCTGAGTTGTTCCATCCCTGTTTAATGGCGGCAACCCAGACAATATCTGAGAAACAGGCTTACTTATTTCTGCACATTCGGCAAGCTTTAATGTTTCACAGGCTCTCAAACAGTTTTTGAAAAGGACTGGACCAACAAGACCGCTAATACTACTATCTTTGTGGGGCGGAACCCTTGCTTTTGAAAAAAGATGATGTGTGAACCACTACGTCGTTTTGTCAAAATTCCAGATCCTTCTTTTGCTGGTGGTAGTGACAGTGGTGGGTAGCAAGAATAATTGCTTCAGGGTTTGAACATGCGCGTTAGCATCTTGTACGTTAAGCTGCGTTTGCTGATTCGTTTGTTCCATAAGATGGGTGGAAAAGATCGTAACCCGCTGAATGAGGCTGATTTCTCTTTTATACAGGTGCTACGATCCCCCGTGAACTTAGTTCACCGATAACAAATTTCTTCTAATCACTGTTGATGACATAAACTAACCGGGGGTTCCATACAGATTGAAGATTCTCTCCTAGGATAGTTGTGCTGTACCCCGGGGTTAATTGAAGCATAGTACCCATTCATTTATTTCCACTGCTCAACTGTCACGGAATTTCGCTCTTGCTGAACACGTTAGGTGACCCCACTGCTGCTTGTTTAGTTGGATTTGAAGTCAACTCAGCCATCATACTTCATATTTGTTCTTCATCTCCGTGACGTGCTTACCACTAGTGATCGATAACCCGCTATGCGAGGCAGATCGATATCTCCACCCACCTAGACCACAAGTAGAAGGATAGAATATTTATACGCAACAACCAGGCAGTTTGTACTTGACCGATCGCCAAGGTCTTAGATTGGTCAACTGGCGTTCCTGTTCTTGGAATGACTGAGAGCATGTGGGAATCTGTGACAGTGAAGTATCAGGTGTACTACTAATGTTGCTGCCTCTGCTGATGACGTGAAAAACAAAAGACACCTGTAAAAGGACACATAGGCTTGACGCTGCCATGCGCAGACTCTCCGGGAGAATAATGGGGCAGCTCAGTCCAAATGTTGCGCAGACAATCACCGAGAGTAGAGCAAATATGTTGGTGTTGGTCTGAATAGGAAATAACCCAGCTCGGTAATTGGAAATTCAACGGAACGATGGATGGAAAGACCGCCTAATTTCGTCACACACATTTTCCAATTTAGTTACCCCAAAGTCAGATCTTCTAGGACAAACTCCTGTAAACTGTGGGTTCCCATTGTGAGTATGGAGAGTTCTAGTTGGCCTAAAATGATTCTGCTTACCTTAAAAATACTGTGCGTGATTTTATCAATTTGCCGCTGATGTATGTATGTAGCTAAACATGTTCGAATGAGAATCGGAAAAGAGGGCAGACGTTTGCGGTTACAGTAGCAACGTTTCTTGCAGGTCAACATTTAGTTTGTTACTTTGTTTCGGCATTGCTCCTCTGTTTTAGTATTCCATGTTGCATGTCAAGTTCCGAAAATCTACCAAGCTGGCAAATTGATCTATCCCAGTTGTGTAGAAAACTGCCCGCTTTAGGTGTTTTCAAGTCTAGTTTGACTGTCATCGAAGTCTTTTGGTTCAGTCAGTGGCAAGTGTGTTGTTCTCTTCTGAGGAATAAATCCACCTGTTGGGAACCAAAAAGGCTTGATCGATTCCGGAAGATTGTTTCTTCCAGGGCGGTTGAGGTGAGGGAAATCCAGGGTCGCGAAAATTGCAGAAACAGCATGATACCTATTTGATGTCTAGAGCTTTCAGCAGATTGGGGGAAAAGCTTTTGTATGCACAAAACATGCAGATGTTTTGTGCTCTATTGGCGCGTCTTTCCTATTTTTCGTGCATTCAATCCACATACAAGTCGACATTCTACTTGGCTACTTTACTCACAAGCCAGAAAGAGCGCGCGTTCAGGTGGGGTTTACAAACAAACCCAGTTAAAAACAGCTGAATTGATGAACACGGGCAAACTAAGGAGAAATAAGTGACATAAACTTGCCGATTAATCGTCAAAAAACTCAAGGAGGCTTGCTCCCGACATGCGCAATTGAAAAGTCGATGCAAGTATAACGTGCCAAAGTTTAGCCACACACTGAAAAGCATGTCTTCCAACCCAAAGCCAACCCTTTCCAGTCTTATTCCTTTTATTCAGCCTTCTTGTTTGGTCCCCCCCATCTTCCAACAACAATAAAAATAAAGAAAGTGGTTGGGTTTCAGCGATTGGAAGTGAACTTGACTGCATACCAATGAATTTCCACACTCAGTAACCGGGGTAGTAACAAGGTCAGTAACTGGACTATTCTCGCATCGGTTAAGTTTTTGTGTTCTGTGAACGTACCGAAGCAACTGACAATATACTGTTATGAGACGTTGTTTCCGGTATTTTCCATGCTAGTATCTGTGATTTACGACTGGATCCGAACAACTGACAAAACTGTTGCAAGACCTGCAGAAGTAGGGTTATCTACCCGCAGTGGATCTCGGAATCGAGCCACAGCGCACACTGTCAACGTCCCACTTCACTACATCGTTGCATCCCGGCCGGTCAGTACTAGGTTTGAGTAACCAAAACACTTGAAGGTACTTATTGGTCACGTGATGTCTTTCGACTTTCCTGGTCAAGCGACACTTTTTGAGCTAATCGATTGGGTTTGGTTCGCAGGTGAATCCGGACACCGATTCGTTTGAGGACGATATTTCTGAATGTGGACTGAAACCTAGATGAATAAAAATTCCGAGACCATGTTGCTGAAAAATCCCCAACAGTGTTTTAAGAAAAACGCCTAATAGAAACATCCGAGCTAGAGCACAGAGCCAGGCGACAGAAGACTGGACTTGATTCAGTACCCAGATAAAGGGATAGGTTGAGTCCGCACTATCTCCACACGTAAAAGCGACTACTTACTGTAAACCAGAAGAATCAATAAGCACCAAGAGTCGAGGTTATTTTCTGCGCAGGGTGATGGTGAACGGAAGACTATTCCATAGGCTTCTCTCATTCCGATCACTTGCCAGTCGTCAGACGGTTATCTAACCAAGCTGACATCTGTTTATATCATACTAGCCTCTCGAACGGCTCAGCGGTCACGTGATCTTGTAATCGGTAGGCTAAAATGATGACTCAGGCAGATTTTTTAAGCCCTTTCGGGGAGTTTTAATAAGGATGAAGACCCCATTTTGGCTGAGCTTTGCAGAATCTGGCTGCGGAACCATGTCTTCATAGTCATCACTACCTCCATGTGGATTTGTGGATAGTCAGTATCAGGAAGGTCAGATTCCTGAAAGCAACCAGAGAATGCCCGAAATCTACTGAGACCCTCAGCTCTGCTAGATGTTGACCAGACAGACAACGCTTCACAGCCTTGTATCAAACCCAGGCAGCGCGAGTCAGCGTTGATCAAGGTCAGACAACGCCCCCACAATATGCAGCGCGTCTCAGCCTTGTACCAAGGCCAGACCGCGTGCGTCAGCATCGGACCAAGTCCGACAGTGTCCCATCAATAAGTAGCTTGAGACAGTTGTATTCTCGGACTCGCACGCACTCACGCACTCGCATTTGCTTTTTCGGAATATAGCTGTTGTTTTCCCTTCTGTGAGTCTTTTTTCCGGCATTAGGCACTGGAGCGGGTCAGCAGTCAGATACAACAGGTTGGCGAATCAGCAGACATGACAATCAGACGGAACATTTTGCCTATTGATGAATACTTAAGCAAGTAGTTAACCAAGTAAAGCAACAAAAATTTTGCAGATTTCGTTAGACATCTTAGAAAATGTATGAAGGTCCTATTCTGCCGGTGATGTGGTTATCATCTCAGCTAGAGATGAACTGCAAACCACGTCAGAGGTAGAATAATCGAGCAGTCGGAGTTTACTGGCGTGATACCAGAACAACTGACAGGAAAAAACATTTGTCCACGATTACAGATCTATAACATTTCTGAGTAAAACAGAACACTACTGAAAAAGGTGAAAAAATGAAGTATGGATTTTTTCTTATATTCCTATTAAAGACCTACTAAACCCAAATAGTGAGTTAGAAATTCTAAAAAGCCAGGAACATCGTCATACCGACTTTTTAGAAAAATTCCTGCAAGACTGATATTTCTAAAAGAAACAGCTGCACTTGATTTCCGGTTTATCGCCACCTGACTTATGACTGAGTTGCTTCGAGCCAATGAAACACCCAATCGGCAGTACCGCATCATCATTTTTACACCACTCAGTTAGTCAGCTATTAGCTATGTACCAAGTGTACGTAGGTTCCGGTTGCTACAGTTTCGATCACTGGAAGATGAGGGGGCGTGGGAAATACAGTCAAGCATTGGAGGCCATAGCATGATCAGTTGGTTCGGAAAACTGGGCAGCCACTCACTGATGACAGTAGCTTTAATGCACGAGCGCCACTGACTGCGCGATTGATCCATGTCTTCCAGAGTTATTAACCATTGGTGATTTGGATACCTTTGTCCCCATCCAGGGAGGCGGCAGTTGTCAACCTTAGGTTCTGACTATCGACAGCTTTTAGATAAAGTGATGAGAGAGGACAGCCTTATTTTACACTGCTGAACATGGTGAATTCAGGCGAAAGATTATCGTATACTCGCACCCGTTCACAGGAGTTTGCATATAAGTCCTTCGTAAGGGAAATAAATTTCGAAGGAAAGCCTTTGATCGCAAAAAACCGCCAAAGGTTCTGACTATCGACAGCTTTTAGATAAAGAAAAACGACCAATTTAGGAAGTTTGAAAGAGTGGAGCTGCTGAAGAACTTGTTTTAAGGCAAAGATGTGGTCAATGGATCCTCAGCTAGGGCGAAAACCGATTTGTCTCTGGCTATAATCGGCCAATCCCGTCAAACAAAGCAACTCATTCAGTTTTCGAACTGAACTCATAGAGCTTGAGGACGTGGACTGCCGAAAGTTCCGTTTGTGTCACATGATCGCGATTTACTAGGCTCTGCAAGAGCAAAAATGTACCAGCAGGCCCAGCAACGTACAAGCAGTTAGCACTTGACTTTAGCTGGGCCTATTAATTTAAGTGCACAATTTTCGTCTACCTAAACTACTCGTTTAGGTGATCATCTGAAAGAATCTGATACGAACAGCTGTTTTTTCTTGTTTTCGCAGCAGAGGAAAAAGTTTTCATATCCAGTCGATTGTTGGGCATTTTGCTCAGACTGGACCGTGCTCTCGCCAGTGTGTCTCTCAAACTGATAAGTAAAGAAGATCAAAAAAGCTGATCATCCCAAGGGGATAGGTGTTTGGGAAGCAGTTGTCCCAGAGGTAGTAGCTCCGAAGCGCTTTTTTATAAATTGGTCGGATTTTTTAGGCATCTGCTTAAGTTCGGCGTAGAATGGCTGCCTATCTAACATAAACACCAACCACCACCACAGATGCATCGCCTCTTCAGAACGGCCAATTTTTCACTCCAACGATTATTTATACCTATCGATTATCTGTAATTTTTCAGTCGGTGCATATTCACTCATTTGATTATGCATACTGGGCGTTCAATCCTGCTGTCTTTCGGTTGTGAGTCGTTTGGTCAGGGAAACACATTACGCCTGACTATGCTAGGGATGTGGCATGAACAAATCACGCGACCTGATTAAGCGGTGATTGTGCGCGAACAGGCACACTTGGACAGTCCGTTTCAGACTCGTCAGCCCAACGATCGACTGGTTTCGGTGGCTTGGACGTTCAGCCAGAACACGACATCGGCAGAAGTTAAATTTCTAGCTGGACAGAAAATGTTTGTATGCACCCAGAGTCAGCTGACCCTGTCCGCCAGTGGTCCAAGGAAACTTATCAGCTGGATCTCAACACGCTTTGGACATCTCGTGAAGAATAAACAAACATTGTGCACCTTTCCACAGAAGGATTTTGGAGAAGATACAAATGTGAAAAAGCGGACAATCATAATTTTTTCACCATGTCTTTGTGCAAGTTTTCGTGAGGCCATCAGGCAAGGAACTTGACCAGAAATAAAAAAAAATGGAATTTCGACTGAGTGAATCCAGTTCTCCCTGTTCTACCCTGTGGCAAACACTTGTACTTTTGGGGCGCTGACATTTTTGTTTATTGTTTGTTGGGGTAAACAGAAAATTCTTGTTAATGGATGGCACCAGACCTTTGGGAAAATGGAGTTGTGGCAAGATATGCCAAGATAGGTTACAACACCTGGACCCGTCTTCACTTCATAGGGGGATTATGGGGTAAGGAATGTTTAAAACTTTTAAGGTCATCAGTGACTGGACGGATATAAAAGCTACTAGCAGCTGTTTTTCACACTCCAGCTAACCGCGGGAATGACTGAAAACTGGAATACAACTATTGACGGATGTTTTGTTAGTGGACACTCATGAACGTAGAATGGGTCAGTGGTGTTGAACACTGATGTCATGCTGTCGATGATGTGATGATGAGCTCGATTTCAACTTGTTTTCGATATGTCCCATGCATAAAACAAATTGCGCGAAACGTATTTTTAAAATAATGAGCTGAGTCTAGCTACGAAGGAATCAGAAGATGTTTGTGGAAACCAACCATTCATTCTGCCAGGTGACAATCAGGTGATTTGGGAGTGAACAGGGAAACCCTCGTTCGGATCTCACCATTGAGCGCTGTTTGTGTTTGACAGAAAAGCAGTCTTTCAGAGACACAAGTGTTGGATCAGATGTGCATGCACGAGGTTCCAAAGAATGTCACCATTTGAAGATAAAAAAAGCTGTTTGGTTTTGCGAAAGACTCACCTGGAACCCAGCTGAATCTGCCGTTTGTGCTGCTTCTAGGCAACTGAATGTGCTGCACCAGGCCGCCTTATGTTCCAGTTGCTATGATATTCGAGCTATCGCGATACATTTGTATATACGTAATGCACTACTCATAAGGTTGCTGAAAATTCTTCGACAGCCCACGACCGCCTTCGCCCTTTTTGGGGGCTCATCAGGCAGTCGCAGTCCCCGAGTTTCCGTCAACCTTATGTTCTTCTTGAACCCGAATTGGAGTGAGTTGGACAAATACACTCATTTGCCTGGAAACCTCACAAACGAGAGATTCAGCTGGGTTCCAGGTGAGTCTCTCGCAAAACCAAATTGATTTGCAAATGAGTGTATTTATCGAACTCAGTCCAATTTGGGTTCAAGTAGAACATAAGGTTGACGGAAATTCGGGGACTGCGTCTACCTGATGAGCCCCAAGAAGGGGGAAACCGGTCATGGACTGTCAAAGAGTTTTCAGCAACCTTATGTGTAGTGCACTACGTATAAAAAAAGCTTGTTTTTGGCCATAAAGCTTCAGTACTCAGTGAATCCATACATATGTACGTGTTTCTTACGCTGGTAGTGGTTCCAAACCACATTCGTTTTGTCCCACAGAACAGTGCGGAGTAAGGTTAACGCACAGAGAGAGTGTAGAATTGCTAAAATGTTTCTCTTCTGAAATTACACGAGGAATGCCAGTCCCAGTTTTATTCTGCGGACGAAATAGGTTTCTTGTGCAAAACCAAGAAATACTGCACAGATGGAAATCATTCGCAGTGCGTTTCTCACGAATCTCCGCCCCAGTTCGTAATCGAATACTTTCAACAAGTCTCCCCACTACCAGGCACTGAATACCGTTGACAAGCCTCAGGACTACAGCAAACTTTACACATTTAATCTTCGACCAGACTGTTCAAACAATAAGCTTCCCCAAAAAGTGTGCGTACACACCAAGTGCAAACGGATGCCTGTGCCTAGTACTAAATCATTCCATGTGCACCATTGTTTATCCACTTTGGTTTGGAAGATTTGTCCGAATGTTTTCCGCGAAGTGGTTTTTAATGCTAGATGAAATGGATACTAACAAGACTTGATATGCCAGCGAATAACGTCAGATTTTTAAATTGTTAGTTAATTGTGAGATTACAGTTTCTCCAGTCGGTCGCAGCTTTTCACTCTATTGTGTGTGATATGCCGTGGATCGCCCTGCTTAGGACAAAAAGCACATGCTGTTTCCGCCCTTCATGTCCGTGTCCATCAATAGCTGATTTTCATCGTTTGGCCAGAAAATAACATCCCAGTGGTTTCATTTTCTGCACATCTATTTATGGAAAGGTTGTAGGATTTAAAAACAACGCTTCAACGAAAACATAACTCAAAATGCACATTTCTATTAAAGTTGAAATTAGATGGCTGATGTACCGCTTTGTACAGCTGTCGGCTGTGATGCTTTTTGAGAATAAAAAAGCTTTTACAAACGAGTCCAACACGCCGGTCGGTCTCCTATCATTATCTGCTCCTCGATGAAGTGCATTCGTTCCTGCTAGTCATTTAAAGTGCACAACCCACTGACATTATTCAGCTTTAAAAAAAGGGGTTTCAGATGGTGCAAAGACAGTGAGCTAGAACCGAGTTACTGTGAATGTGGCAGACAAGATGATCCGTCGCGTGCTAACTAGGTTAGGGACAATCACACCCATCACTTGTTCGGACTTCCGAGTAGCATTCGCTCAGCTATCTCTGGGCATCTCATTGGAACGGGCCACGTAGAAGAATCGAGGGAAAACAGCGGGCCCCTCTGAATGAGGCATTCACTGCACTGTCTTAGGTACGCACCAGTCAGCAGACCATATAATGGGATTGTGTCCTGGCCAAGATAGGCATGAAAGGACTGTGGGCGGAGACAAACAACTAAGATGAACGGGTGGTAGGCATGTAGCTTGGACTCCTCGAGTCCGTGACACAAACCACTTTGCACCCACAGATAGATGGCTCGCATTCAATCCGCTAAATCCCAGGCCACCGATCAGCCGATGTCCAATACCGAGGGCCTGTGCACCATGGTGTTCACATTCTAGGTTGCTGACTAAGCCGGTTCTTCACTTTCAACGGACCGAATTTGGTTCGAAAGCCCCCGTATTTTGTAAAAAAAAACCGGTTTCGGCTTTGAAGACCAGATGAAGAAGACCAGTGGGTCAACTTGATCCGCGGGCTGTGGTTTTGGGGCCTGTGTTTTAAATGATAAAAAATCACATCCTGAATGTTGAATCGGCAGCAATCAGGTGACCGTTTCAAAGCCTGTTAGTCTTCTATTGGCGTAACAACACCAGAAGAGTACCAGGCGTGTTTTTACGTTAGCGTACTGGACAGGATCACAGGCATTCAGCTTTGAAAACAATCGATTACAGCGGTCTTATTTTTGAGGGAAAGATAGTGATTCTCATCGTTTAGAGTCACAGTTTGTTATTTAACGGCGGTAGCGAACAAAGGAGTTTTCTGCCCTGGTGTTTATGACAACGTTAGCGACACCAACTTAGTTCGGTCGATTCCGTTCTGCGTGCTTATGAATTGGCGTCTCTACCTAGCAGACCACAAAAGCGAACTGCGTGTCGGTCCCATGCTCGTTCCAGCGATCGATTTCAAGTTGGTCACGTGCATTGTGTGGTATGTTTAGAATGATCGTAAATGAAGTTACTGATGTGCATGAAATTACTCGGTAACATGAAAGGTGAAAAATATGAAAGCAGGGTGGATTGCTTCATCCACCGCTTATTCAACGTTCATGACAAGGCAAGGAGAGAAAACCGTGACAACAACTGATTTTAGTGAAATAGCGATAACTTTTTACAAGACTTCCTGTTGAACTAACTGGAAGCTGCGGTGACCCAACGTGATGGTTAACTCCTCCTAGAAACTGTACAGTCTGTGCATGAATAGCTGAGCTATTAACGCATCCGAGAACATCCGAACGTAACATTGGATCATCTTTAGATGTCTATCGAAATATATTAGGATTTAACTAGTGACTGATTCTGTCGTAAGATTCCAAGCTACAATCTTGAAATTTAGATAAAACAACAGCTGTTACAGCAGAAATTCGCACCTAACTCAAATTTGCTAGCTGTCTAGACCGGCTGAAGGACGTGTGGATCTTTGACCGGTAGCCCGAAAGTCTTAAACAAAGGCACAGATTTCCTGTCCACCTAGACCCACATGAGGAGGCTCAGGACTCACGGAAAACTTGAAGTAGCCTAACATTTTTGAATAAGGGCCTATTTAAACTACGCACAACTCATCTGGGTATTCAGTCTTTCACCTCTCCGCCAACTTAAGCCGTTAAATCATTAACTTTCAGACTGACTAATTTTTTCCGTCCCAAAAACAGTTCCATATGACGTAACCGGCAAAACCGCATGCACTCACTTTCCAAAATCAATGGATCAACGAGGTCACATCCGCCAAGATACAAGCTGCACTACTGATGAATAGTTCTCAGGCACATTTCGATGATTCTGCACAGTGGGTTTCCGCCATAAGGAGCACACCACTCATAAGGTGGCGGTAAGTCTTCGACAATGCATGACCGGTTTCTCTTGCGCTCCAAAGCTTTTCGAATTGACATCAGTCCCGAGTCACCGTCGGCCTTATGCTCCGACTGAGCATCAAACCGTACGCAAATGGCAAACTACTCGGTTCCGCAAACTAAGTTTAATTACTGTAAATGATCGCTATCCTTCCCACAGATGTGGCGACATTTCTGTCCTGGTAATTCGCCAAGGTAATCTGAATTTGGGAGAGAATTGTTTGCTGTTTCAATTAAGCTTCTCCAAATTCTTCTGACAGAAAATTGGAATCTGCAAGCTCGACTTTGTTTCCATCACTATCTGGCTAAACAACAGGCCCAACAGGAGCATGTTATCGATTTGATTGGTTTCGGTAGTTGGTACTCACTTTGGTGACCAATTTCCTGTCATTCGGGTGCCACAGCTACACTTTGTTCAACTATCCATAAGGTCATTGCTGTGTCGGGCAAGTGAACAGAAGATGTATTGGGGATCACAGGCTTAAGTCGCGCACTAGTGTCAGGGTTCACGCATCCAATCACGCCAAATTGTCGGCGTGGCACCAGTTGCTCGGTATCGCAACAACGAAATAAATCGTACTACCAGCATAGACCAAGAAAACAGTCATTTTGGCCGTAGTCAAACTTTGGATAAAAATGATTCATCATCGTTTATTTTGCTAGGCGTTTTAACTGACAAAAATCAAATCTTCAAGGCACATTGACTTCCGCCAATTGTGTAATTCCACTAAACATCGCCTTGTAGAAATCCACAGGAATGAAGGCGTTCACGTTTAAAATGTAAAGCAGTCACAGTCACTGGCAGC
Source organism: Clonorchis sinensis (assembly GCA_003604175.2). Classification (NCBI taxonomy): domain Eukaryota; kingdom Metazoa; phylum Platyhelminthes; class Trematoda; order Opisthorchiida; family Opisthorchiidae; genus Clonorchis; species Clonorchis sinensis. The sequence continues at coordinate 151,314,099 of CM030370.1, forward strand.
CAAAATTTTTTTCTGAACACCTGGACAATTAGCTGGACTTAGTAAAAACACCATTAACGTTTTCAACACGCTTCCCAAATCAGGCAAGCTCAGTAGGATGGGATTTGATGAAAAAAACCATTACGGTATTTTGGTGCTTTAGGTGTTCAAGACCGACGCGCATTTGCTTCACTCGCTTCAGAGTCGAAAATGTGTCGGACATGAAAGCGGACCGGTGAAGCCAAGATGGGACTAGAATTAACGTGTTTTTGCCATTCGTGAATTTTCTTGTGTAGCCTGGCATTAACTGAGTGGAAGGTTAACCCATCTCGTTGACTGACAGGTACGACCTTAGTAAGCCTTAAAACCAAAAATTAACTTCAATACATTAGTAAAACTACCGCAAAACCGACGTGACCAGGTTAGTATTCACTTCCTCGACATTATTGCGGATATATGAATGCGTGCTTTGATATCCTCACAGTTATACAAATTTATGAGGAGATTCATTGACTAAGATTATATACAACACACACACACACTATCTCTGAATTTCAGATAAAGAACTGCCTGGCAGCACGTGTGTTGAGCGTCAGTCACAACCGAACAAAAAATCTATCGTATAATTGGCTCACACATAAAAAACGATGCCATCGTTAACGAACATTCTTTTTACACCCTATTTGCAAACCCATCTGCTTACGTAAATTGAAGTTTTTGTCTGGTCACTGAGGTAGGCGGTGGGCGGCTGAATTAAAGAAATTACTGGAGTCCGTTTCAAACCCCTGGTATATTGTTTTGATTTTACCAACCATTCATTCAAGTAGGGGATTGTTTAATTCAAACTATTGTAGGATTCAATACAGTAATCAGATCACCAGTCCATTGGATTACTGCGGGGCTGAAAGCGGCCGAATCCGAATCGAGTTAGTTTTTGCAATTAGTGCGGATTAGGCCCTTCTATGGACTGAGAAGTAGCATAGATCGTCCTTCGAATGGAGAATGTCAAATCACCTGGACCATTCATGTTAAGATGAAGGGCCGTGTGCGAACCTGCGCAACTATTTTCACCGATCCCAGACTCGATATGGGATGTGGTTACACCAACCAGGCCTAACCCACTGCGTTCCTTGGTTCACCACTATCTCGTCTTGGCTCGAATAAAAAGGTTCTAGTGTTCACTTCTTCCTTATTGGCCCGAGCAGGAATTAAGCATAAACATCCGAAATTCAGTTTAAAGATCATGGTAACGGATGTTTCACGAATTCTCACTTTGAGAGATCCCAGTCAAATCACAAAAAATAAATGTCTAATGTGGAGTTCAAAAACATCGTGAAATACAAAAAAACATAAAACCTGCTCCTTGCGTGTGTGTGTGTTAGCAGACTCATTGTACAGAGCGGAACGTCGAAAACTGATTATTTTGTATCCTTGAGCAATCAGAATCCCAATGCAAGGATTTTCCTTCCCCCCCCACAAAATGGACTCAGTTACTTATGACTGTCCCTCAGAGACCTGGAAGAAACTCATTCAGTCACACAACCCCTTAGGCACCATGTTAGTTTTATGTTGCTATTGCGCACTAGATTCAGTTAGGGAAAGACTAACTTGATGTGAAGTTGTTGCAGTTACCGACCAACATCATCTTTACTGTAACAACTAAAATAATATGCATACCAAGTTAGTTTCCAGAAGAGACTAAACAGGATCCAGCTGAATCTCTTGTTTAGCATGATCTCCTTCAACTGGGTGTGCTGCATGAGGCTGCCTCATGTTTTAGTTGGTACGATACTGGAGAGATCACAATACATTTTATAGACGCAACACATTACTTACGAGTTTTTTGACATCTTTTCGGCAATGAACGACCGGTTTTATCCTTGTTGGGGATCGTCAGGTAGGGACAGTCCCGGAGTTCCCGTAAAACTTTTGTTCCACTTGAACATCATAAACGATTCAGCTGGGATTCAGGTGAGTCGTCCGTGAAAACCAAATTGGTATACAAGCGAGTGTATTTGTCGAATTTCCTCCGATTCGAGTTAAAGTGGAACAAAAAGTTGATGAAAACCCGGAGACTGCGCCTATCTGATGAGCCCTAACAAGGGAGAAATCGGTGGTGGGCTATCGAATAATTCTCAGCAGCCTTGTTACTAGTATGTCAATTCTCCCTCAAATTACTGTAATAAGTTTTTTCGTGTGAATTTAAAACTTAGTGCACGTTTTTTCCACTATGCTGGGGTTTATAAGCAACTAAACGAGTGCAGTTCGACTCTATCAACCATCACATTATTACGGAGATTTTCATCCAAGGAATCAAAATGACTCCGATCGTTGTTCGTCACGATCCTCACGCCAAATAGCTGCCTAATAAAGATTTTAAACCAGAGTCAGGAAGACGAAAAATGCGATTTTTTATTGTACTGCGTACCAACATTAAGGAAGGGTTATATCCTATACACATTATCGTTTATTTTTGAAGAGCATGGTCACAGACATAGAAAGTGAATGCAAGCGATGAATGCGAAAGGGTTACAGGAGAATATGAGATAAAAGAAAGAAATGTCTCATTCGAAGTCATGCAACCAACAGTTCCAGTCAGATAGGATGAATCCCAACGTACGTAAGAATTTTGGTAAGGAAACATGCGTGTAAAGTCTAACAACCGAAGAAAGGACAAACAATGCTGAATGCTCTTCAAGGCGCGGTAAGCGCTAGCACAGTCAAGACTCGCACATCAGGCACAAAGTGTCCGTCATACTGGGTCTGGTGTGAGATTCAATGGCAAGAATGTACACTCAACGCCATGTGCCACGCATAAAAGTATCGTACGTACGCAGAAAACCCACAATGGCGAGCAAACACAAGTCACCGACTGTGACTTTAGAAAGTCCCAGTCCAACAACAGCTTTGGCGGATTGAGGAAAGCAGATCCCTCGATAAGAGATGATCATCGGTTGGTGGACCAAAAAGTCCACATCACAACCAATAGCACGTAGGGCTGAGATTATGGCGAGGGAAAATTCATCAACACCATACTTCTGCTTTTTCTCATTCCACACAGTCACTCCGCGCCCATCCGAGACTATGCTGACGTCTATTACAGTCGCTCGGCGCTCCCGAACGGCGATCAGGTCAGGCTTGATGAAGGACGTCGAAGTTGGTGCTCTCAACTCCTCAAAGACGGTGTATCCCAGGCGACGGAGGCGTTTTGCGAGTTCCCTTGCAACCCGATTATGACGAGCACATCTGGCGTCATGCGTGATCCAGCAGGACTGCAAAATATGCACCAAACTCTCTGGTTGGCCACAGTTTCCACGACATAAGATCGTCTGGCCACCGTGACCATGTCGAGCGCTTCTAACTCTCGTCCTGAGCAGGTTGCATCGGAGCTGGATACCGCGGATAAATATCCGAGGAAACACTCGTTCTGGAAATACAAGCCATCGATTAGAAAGAGGCGAAGCGACCAACTCTCGTAAACCGCGACCGTCAACGCTGTTGTGCAGGCTATCACCCCAAGCAGCCACCAGTTCTTCCTTGGTGTTTACGCATGAACCATGGACACGGATCGGAAGGCTGAGATCCCGAACAACCTTGCCAAATGCGGAATCGTTGACCACATTGCGTAGTACACGGCACTGAGTAGAAAGCAGCTTTTCCATACGCACTCTCCGCTGCATCGGGATTGTTGCACTCAGACTTGGGATACCAAGTCCCCCATGTTGTTTACCGGCATGGATGTAGCTGATCGGGGTATCCTTCGGTAGACGTAGCCAGCCGCGAATAGATTGCCTGATGTAGTTGTCCAACCTTTTGAGCGTGTTTCGGTGGACTTGGCCAAGCACGAGCGAATATGTCAGCCTCGGTATCAGGTAGTTCCTTGTGATCTCCATTCTTTGATGCGGCTTCAACGGGGCACGCGTCACCTCGTCGAGCAGTTTGAGCAGATGCTGTCGATGGTTGAAGACTCCTTTCCCCTTGAAAGTAAAGGGGATGCCCAAATATGTTACTGTGTCTGTCGGACCCAGAGGAGTGATGAGTTCCTCGGCGAAGCAAAATGGTTCGACTGAGACTGCTGTCGCCCGATGTTTCCTGTCCCCACAGATCACCATCGCTTTCGTCTTCCGGGCGTTTATCTTCATACCAGCTCTTCCCAACTCAACCGCGGCAGCTTCAAGCTTCTCTTTGAGGCGAGCTTGACTTTCTGCACACACGACCCAGTCGTCAGCGAAGGCAAAACCATCTACTAGGGTGTCATGGAACTGGTATCCCAGTTGCGGCATCGACAATCCAAGAACCTCATCCATTGCCATGATGAACAATAATGGGGAGAGTGGATCTCCTTGCCTCACACCTCTGTGGCAGTGAACCTCGGAACTGGGGAAAACTGCTACAGCATTCTCATAGGACTGTGCGATGTATCGAACTAGAGGTGACGGTGCTCCAAACGCCTCGGCAGATCTGACGATTGTGTCATGCGAAACCGAATCAAATGCTTTCGAGATATCGACGAACGCCAAGCTGAGGTTAGAAGCAGTCGCTGAAGAGTGACGAAGCAGGGCATGTAACAGCGATGTAGCTTCCAAACAGCCGTCCCGATGTAGAAATGCAAACTGGAGTGAAGGCAGTTGCAATCTACGACTCCAGCGATCAGCAAGCACCTTGTGAAAGCATCGGACAAGAATGGATGATACGGAGATCGGTCTCAGTTGATCCGGTGAAGTCGGATTAGGGACCTTCGGAACTAGAGTAATACGAGCACGACACAGGTGTGGGGGACAACCCCCAGATAATAAAAGTAAGTTGAAATACCCAGCAAGTACGTTCGCATTGAACCGGCGGAGCATCCTGGGTGTGAGCTTGTCCAGGCCTGGGGACGAATTGCCCATTGAACGGACCGTACGGCCGACTTCCTCTCCTGTGATGGGCTCAATCAAGCTCCAATCGGATGGTACTACTACGCGACTGGGCCGGCTGTCCACGTGTTTTGGGGCTGAGAGCACCTGTTTCCAGTACTGCTCGGCGTCTGGAGGTAGGCCGCAGTTGCCTTTGTACAGATCTTTCCATGACCCATCGAGCACAGCAGACGCTGCATCTTTCCATCTTTGGTGGTATAGGGTCTGGATGGCGGCGTAGTTGGCTCGGCGGATCTGCTTTCGGTTGACCGGCATCCGATGGGCTAACTGACGACGGCGTCGGGATACGGTTTTCCAGGTGTGTGGAAATGTCCTGGAGGCGTGGAGGTCCAGAAGCGAGAGGACTTGTTCCGGTGTCATGATGCCAGACTGCAACCCTCGGGCAAATGCCAGAAGGTCAACACTAGCAAGTGAACTGTCAGCATGGGATTCTAAGAGTGACACGGCGCAATCCACGGTTTGTTTAAACCAGACGCTATAGTCATCGGCTTCTGACGAGTAGGCCGCTATTTGACCGATGGTTTGGTCAGGTCCACCAGATGATGATTCGTCCTGTTGTGCTTGCCAGTTAAGCACCCGTAACCTGGTTTTGATGCTGATAGCCGATCGACCAGGAAAATACTGCTCCAGTCTCGCGAACAGCGCGGTTTGCGTTTCACAAGACGGATATAAATTGTTAGCCAGGCGCAAGAGCGATTGTGACTCTTGTTGGGACCAGCGGGCACCGGAATGCTTCACTCGGCTGAGCTTATCTGCATTATGCTGGGTGGGGTGTGCGTGCCGGCGATGTTGACTCAGGCCAATCTTCGTCGGAAAAAGGCGGGAACAATCAGCACAGGCCAATTGGGCGACCATGTTCGTACCAACACTATCATTGTCGTGAACTCGATGGTGGGCTACCAAGCCAGCTTTCGATTTACACCACTTGCCACATTCCTCACACGTGAGCCCCACGAATCTCTCCTGTGTACTGGTTGGAACTGGTGCGGAGGCGCCAGATGTTTTGTAGTGTACATTGTCGAAAGTAACCAGCACATTGAAACCAAACAGGGTGGTTAGCCCTGTCTGGAGTTGCTGAACTCTTAGCTCACCCAGACTGGCGTCCAGGCTACTCAGTCGGCACCACGAGGAGGTGGTCCAGCTCGCCGACACTCAGTTTACAAACCAAATGGCTATCGGCCTGAATGATATCGTCCGTATATCGGTCACTTGCTGCGCCAAGGTTCGAGGCGCCATCCGGTCGGTTTGAAGCGTCCATCCAGTAGTCGTCGAACACCCCCAATAAAAACGGTTGATGTGAGCCAGAGAATGACATGGTTATCCGTTACTCGGGCATAAATACTTACCGGCTCAGACTGAGACCCGGAAATTTTCGCCTGATCGAGGTGAAAATAGTTTAGTCTAATAGAACAAGAAGAATTGCCCTGTGAGTTTTTTAAAAGAAGAAAAATCCCTTAAGATCGTAGTACCTCGTGACAGCGGGAATGTCTGTGGAATAACCCTAGTGACCAGTGAGCAGCAACCACATAATAAGATGAAATTTAAAAAATCGGTGAAATTACTTCCAGTTGAGTGAGCCTTTTGTGTTCTCTCCTGTTCCATCTGAGATATTTGGGCAGAAAATGTCCAAGGTTAATTACCTAGTCAATAAACCTTAAGATGTCAGAACAACAATGACGAAATAGCACAAAAATTTTTAATTACATGTCAATGATGGCCGGTTTTCAGACAAAACAGACTTCAACCGAGATTTCGTCCCGTAAATAAAAAGCGGCGAAGCAATGTGCAGTTTTTTCATCCATATTGAAGGTCATTAGGAGTACGCATCTCCCAAAAATCCTCCTGGCTACTAGTTGCAGACAACAGGACGGGTGGCGCTATGCACTGTCTAAATTCGAGAGATACACGCCGCTGATTAGTCGCTGGTTTCCGAATGATCAAGTGTTTAAGCCGGGAGGTTTCAGCTTCGAGACTCTAACCTGGAAAGACGCGCACCAATGATCATTCCAAATAAGGATGGAACAACTGTATAGTGCTTCTTGACTGGACTAGTGCTTCTTGCATGGACTGGTTTGAGTTACGGGGCGAAATCTCAAATGAAAATGACCGCATCTCCTAACACTGCCGGTTCTGCTGGAATACAAGAACATGAGCCTATAAACAACGCTGCCATCAAGCTCACATCTTCGGAAACAACCAAAAACTGGGATATTCTAGGGAGCGCTTCCTGATTGGTGGCGCACGTTACAGACCTTACTTTTGTGGCGTTTCGATGTACAAATTAAGACACTGACTGATATGGAGGAACATATACAAAGTAGATGCCTTTCTAAATGAATGTCGTCACCACAAAGAACGAGTGAAGGAACAAGAAGTAAACGATTCTGTGATCGATTTGACGATACTCGCAAGCTATCCTGGGAAGTGTGACGGACTATTCAGGGATGAACAAGTAAAAAACGGGGAACACTTACAATGTGGAATTTTGTTTTATTATTTGTGAGATTCAACGCAGTATATTCTTTAGTATGGGTAAACTAATAGATTACTTGATGGTCCCTCCGCAGGTTGCCTTGATTTTGAACATATAGGCATCTGCGTGCAAGTATAAGGACCCTACAGTATCAGTTCAATGGGACAAATGCTTTCCGTCACCATTGGATGCATTAGAAGACGCGGATAGTACCAGGTTACTAATGGAAAACCTAACGTGCAGATCAGTAGCTTTCAAGCAGAGGTCCTTTATTGTCACCCCTCGCGAACACCCAAAGGGGCTGTTTTCCGGTAGAGAATAGTACATGCGGAGAAACGCTATCCAACTAGGAAGACTTGGAAGCTGCTGTCTTCATGGAAGTCTCTCCTGAGAAGTAATCAGTTTCGTTTAACGTAAGAAAAGTGAGAACCCAGTCATTTGGTTCTGTTCAGAGGAGGAGCGGCACCCTCCTAAGGACAGCATTGCGGTTGAGGAGAGCTTCTGAAGTGTTGCCATCCCGCAGAGCCTACACTTTTCTGACGCTAGGCAGATGCTTCTTCTTATCATCAGATATAACAATACCTCTGTTGACACTGAAAGTTTCAAAAGTGCCCAAGCATCCAAACGTTCAATCGGGTAGTCTAGAAAGAAAATGATGATACGCCATTTCTTGCAAAGTCTCCAGCCAATTCAAAAGAGTGGACGCCGTGCCTGCAGGCGAGTCTCTTTCACTCACCTCCGGAGGCAACTGATCAAACCTGAGCGTCGTCAAGAGGTGTCTGTATAATTTTTACAGTCCTTCCCGTCTTTCAGTTGAGCTGCCTACAAGGAAGCCGGACAAAAATACACCATTACAAACCAAATGCGCCGTTGGACGATAATACAGACTTTTTTCTGGTTACCTGAAAGTAGGGAGCGGACGGTGAGACAACCAATAAGGCAGTACTTATTCAAATAACGGAATCGGGCAATGTTCCGGGAGGAAATCTATCATGTAAAAAACTTAAAGAGAAGTATTACCAACGTGTCCAGGCCATTTCAACCAAGACGAGTCAGTGACAGCAAGGGGTATGTCAACCTAACGTGAAGCGGTCAACAAGCACTGTCGGTTCTGCGCCACCCAGATTTGAACTAGTCGCCTCAGTGTCAATACATTCTCAGGGTATGTGGATGGCGCAACTGTAATGCGGATCTATGCGCATAAAAATAACGCTGTGTTTGACCAGGTATGCGCCGCCTGGTATACAGAATGTGCTACCATATATATATATATATGTATATATATTGCTAAAACTTGCTACCTTCCAAAACGTCTGGACAGAAAGCGACAGAAATGTGTTTTGGGGAAACGTCATACTGGTGCGCAAAACATTTTCACCACTTCCCGTCAGTCTGCTTTTGATCGATTAAGTTCAAGGTCGGTAAAAAAAGATTTTGATGCGCATCCAAAAAATTGTTTGATTTAGAGGAACTACTGAATTCCATGAAGCGAATCCGGAAGAAAATTGCTCTGGAGACCAGAACCTTTATATTTGTGTGATAGAAGTGCCTAGCAACATCTTCAGCAGGTTTCCTAGCATTAGATGTGCATACACCAATGTGCATGGCTGAAAGATCTCATTGAGGTCTTACTAATGCCATGGAGCAACCACTGTGGTATTTTCACTGTAAACGGAATGAACATGAACAGAATTTTAGTGAATCGTCAAGACATTCGTACAGGAATCATTCCGGCATTATTGGAGCGTCTGTGTTCGCTTATTAGCTCAATTTGAGCACATTTCCCTCAGTTTTAGGAAGGCTTCCATGGGGATCAGCGTTTTCTGGTAGGATATTTATGTATTTATCCACACAGATGGCATCCTAATCATTTGTGGTATCGGTTCTGTAGCGTTCTTTGGAATCTGTGTTGGCCTCTGCTTGTCCCATATTAAAGGCAACGATCAGGGCGTAACAGGACTGGAGGCCGTTCATCCTTGATATGTCTAACATTCCACGAAGCGGGCATTCCTTGGTTAAGAATTTCATCTCCCGCTCTGTAGGATCATTTGGCTTGTAATACTACGACATTTTGGAAATTTTAATGGGGATTTCGTCCTGTAGGTGAAGCTAATCTATGCTGAAAAGTGGAGAGGCACCGTACTGGATCACGTGAGATTCTTGAGACTTGGTGAAGTGAAACCGTTCGGTTTCCGATAAGCGGGAAACTTTCGGATAGAAACCTAGGTGACAACGTGGCTGTAAACTTGGCCGCCATAATTGACAACATTTTTGAGCATAAAATTTAATTTTGGGATTTCCTATTTCATTCGTTGTCTTCTGTGCAGACTTATTTCCGACTTTTAGGTTTGCCAAGTTTCGATCTGTGAGTAGATATCCGACTGATGCGGACTTATTGATTCCTGTCGGTACTGCATGGAGAAGCGGAGCGCGTTACGTATAACCACTGACCGAGTGGTCCAACACAAGCAACACATACCAGCTTAAGATTTCAACTGTTGTCCTCAACAACTAAGAAGTTTCGAATAATTCACATTTCACCAAATATCGGCGGTTCCACGGTCCCTCGATACGGACAGGATCCTGCCATCAGTGTGTGCGTATTTAGGCTGCTCGCGTTCCGTTTCAGTTTTCTACGACTTTTTATATCTGATTACTGTAAATCATGTAGGTAGTATCGTCTCCCGACATACATTCAGATTAGTTGTTGAGTACATTGTGCCAAAACGGTACACGTCGCATGTTTGCCGAGCGCACCTTGATAACTAGGTACTCGGGTTTTCCATGCAACGCAGCACTTCAAGAAATTTCGTGATAAAGGCAGATTGCATAGAAAAGCTTAAAAAAAATAAGGGCTCGTGGACCGAGAACTCGGATAAACGAACTTCTCGGAGAAACCCATAAGGTAAATTACGCATATTGGACCATCCGTTTACTTCTTGTTTACCTAGCGTTCGGCCAATCAGGGCGTAGTCAGCCTCGAGTTAAACTCGTGAATCGACGATTTTATCTAGCAGTAAGGAACGCATTGTTGCAGTCATTATTTCTGACGCCATATCAACCATCATAATCCTAATCATGAACCCGGGAACAGACCCACCTTCCAGTGTCTAGCCGTCAGCCTGCATGTGCAGCCTCCTGAATGCAATGACCGGCATGCTCACGCATAGTAGTATATCGATTAATGATCGTGGCGGGTGCACCAGGTACTGTTTCTTTGTAATGCCAAGTAATGTCCAAACAAAACTGCCACTGGATTGCATCCTACTCGACTTCCTGCCCTAAATGTCCCATATCTGGTTCAAGCAATTCCTTGGGCCTAACCAAAAGCATAAAGTTGATGCGGTTTAAAAAATGGACGTTTGAAAAGATAACTACCTTGATGGATGATGCATGGTTTTATTAACCAAATGATGCATGCCAAAATTGAGGTAATCTAAACTACTTTATTGTTGCTATCTAACGACCCTCAACTTCACTATCTGCTACTGTGTGGCTGTGTACCTCTCCGCACGAAACAGGCCACTCATCCTCTCGGAAGATGTTTACCTCTCTGATACAGTCGATTTGACTATATTTAGATGTCATAATACGGTGGAAGCAGTGTACTAATTTCACGACTATTTTAGACGTTTCCTACCGCACGAGCGCATGAAAAAGTACGCAAATTTAATGCTTCTTGTCAGATAAAGCTCACGAGTGAAAGCTTTGAAAAACAAATGTAGGACTGTGGTTAAAACAATAAATCACAATGTTTTATTCAAAAATGCCAAAAAACGTCAGCTCGAGGAATTCTCTGTTGCTGAACTTTAGAAAGATTGCTAATCAATATGAAAAACTGAGAAATGTGTGTTGGAAACCGTTTAGTAAACTATTAGGGAAGGTTGTTATTCTCCTTAAGCTGAGCATATCCATCTTAATACGTCATAAGGCAGTTGATGCAACAAAGATTCCTGTCAAACAGAATTTTTTTGATTCCATTCCAGCAGTAAGCTTTGGATTTGACAGTATACTTTGCAAGGACCGTTGTCAAGATGCCAGGCACATCGGGTCCACCATAGAAAGGCAACGTGTTGGCAGACGCAGTCGAACGATGTGCATCTTCAAATTTGTACGAAGATCTCTGTCGGCAGGAAGACTACGACTATGAATTGCCACAAAACCACTGTTGGAGCTCGACCCAAAGGACAAGGTGCCGATCCATACTCAAAGCATGATTGTTTGTTTTTTTCAGGGGGGATAAAGAGGAATACGGAAAGATATAATGTAACTTTACAAGAGGATACGCAAACGCCTTTGATGTTAAAGTAACAACAGACACATTAGCATGGCGAAATGTTTGGTCGCGTCGCATATCGTTGACACCGGTCACACGATCGAACCGAACGAGCCATCTTCAGTGGGCCCCTGCAGGCTGCTAATATCGATCCAGAGCTGATGGTTCGGCAACTATGCTGCAACTATGCTGTTAGAAACGATTCTTACGAAATTTGAACTTAGCCTGGGTACTGCCAGACCTACTCACTGAGCAGAAATTTAGATCACACTTTACCAATTGCTTGTTTATATTGTCCCCAGTTTTATAAACCCAGAATTGGCCTCTTTCCGCCACCACCAGCACCATTAGTTTAACCACTGAACATGAACTGAGCTACGACAAGACACCTGAAAAACATTACTGTCTGTAATTTTATATTCTTCATGAGATATTTTGTTTTCACTACATTTCAAAGTGATCCATAACAGGCTAGTCATTCCCACAATGGGCCTCTTATTTTTCAGTATTTGCAAAACCAAGAAAGCTAGCAAAATATACTCAGTTGCAAACAAATTTGGTTTTGTGAGAGACTCACCTGGAATCCAGCTAGATCTCCCGTTTATCATGTTGTGGGAGAATTTTCAGCAACCTTATGAGTAGTATATTACCAAGAAAACTGATTTGTATTCTGCGTGAATTAAATGCCTCGAGGAGGAGGTATATAACTTTACCCACCAGCTGGTTTTGAGTAGACAGTAAAAAGAGATGGGATGATCCATTTTTGTCAACAGATTCACATAAAAGTGAATCACTGCTCCTCTTTGTAGGCAATATCAGTCCTTGATTGAACCAAACCAAAGCCAGAATAGAAAACATCTGTAAAAACTTTGACTCTCAGATATTACGAGGTCGTACACGAATTCTGAAATCCAGCCACGGGCGAAAACACTACTTCGTTAACATCCTGTTAGACGTACAATGCTACACGACATGATCAGCGTTTTACCTCATGTAAGGCATGGCTGGTTTTCGTTGCTTCCAGAAGGGATGTTGCCTTGTGTGAATCATCTTTGGTCCTGGTAATGAGGACTTTATTACGCCGTTTCTTGATATCTTTCGGAACCATGTATCATACCGGAAAACGATTCGCAAAATGTGCTCAAGTGACTTTCCGACTGACCTTCTCTCCCTTAATAGCCGAGGCGTACAAATTTGATATTGTCAATTACAAATATAGCAGCCAGACGGAAAGCCACTGTTGTCGCAACACACGTTTTACAAACGATGTGAGCTAATTCCATCCACACTTGCCGTGGCTCTACATCTTTTGAACAAGTAGAACTCGCGAGCGAAATGAGGTCCAGCACGCAGGCGAAGCTCTCACTCACAATCCAGTTGATTTGTTGTCACCAGGCAATTTCCTGTGCATTTACTGAGAAACCGTTATCCCGAAAAATCCGCAATGCGAGGAAATCCACTTGGACACTGCTTTCTTGAAACTATCTGCTAGAAGAGTGTTTATAACAACGAGCTACTGCGCTCTGCTCACAGCGCTGGAACTTGTTGTTCGTCTGGGGTGTTTCCTGTAGGTTTCTTTGGAACATAGCGTACCGCACTAGCCTCCTGCACATTTCGGTTTACTTCGTTCAACCGGTGATGCCTCGCTATCGATTATCGGAACACCAGTTAGTTAGATGACAGTTTGTGGAGTAAGTCTTACTAGACAAACAAAGAGCGCCTGCCGACATCCGACCGTTTAATGTTCACCGCTTTCAAGATGACGAGAAATTTCGGCACCGCTCAAATTTTTAACGAATCATCAAAACGATGTATGTCGATAAAATCACCTTTGACGTGGGATAGGTCAGGAAAGACATTAGCCTAGTAATCATCACGACGGTCAGTCAACCGCGGTTTGGTAATTAACGTGGAACTGGTTACGGTACTCCACTCAGATCCAGAACAGAAGCCTAGTGTTCAGCTAAGCTATGCACCGTTGACATTCTGTCATTTTGCAAGCGAAAGTTTCTTTGGCGAACAAAACAATCACCGGGAGCTTTTGCGCAACAGAAACAGGTACTAATTAGTCAGCAGCGAACTAATTCACCCGTGCTAATGTTTTGTTCAACCTTCCCATAAAACATTGTTCGATCTAGGCGCCTTCAGGTGCCTGATTGCCATGTCCCCGAAAGAAGCATTAAGTTTGAAATACCACCGGGTTTTCCAAGAATGGGATGTGGTAGGTGAAAACCCGGGTTTTACCAGAAAGATACACCTGTATTGTCGGTAGCTTGTTTCAAATACACCTTACTGAAGTGAGATTAACATTCATCAGTTAAAGGTGAAGTTCCTGCAATACCTGTGTGTCACCTGGAATTTAACGAGGCTTATAGGTCTACCTGGTTTGAGCATACAGGCGACATAAATGGTTGTTTTCGTGGGCTGTCGAAGAGTTTTCAGCAACCTAGTGAGTAGTGTATCACGTCCATACAATGTGCTACGCGCCTTTGCTTTTTAGGTGGCAACAGTTTTTCATCAAACTTTTTGCTGTATAACAGCACCAGATTGTGTAAAGCGGGATCGTAAGCAATTTGGGGCGTTAAAACCAAAATGATAGTTTCTGCCAGCAGCGTGAGATATTTATGGAAATCATGGCCTGCGTGATTTCTGGAATGAGCCTTCTACATAAATATCGATTACCTCAACAACTGTTATTCATATTTCTGTTCTACGCATTTTGTTTTCATAATCACGGCCTGCATGAGACCTCTGAAACATTGACGTGTAGTTCATTATGACACTTTTTAACAGTAGCCCACAGAGTAATTGTGATGATGACGATGGCAGACCACCACTCCATGAAGCATATCTGGAGTTGAAGAACCATTTTTGCTTTATATTAGTTACTCAATCTAACGGTAACACATTTAGATTTAACCAGCCTCTGTAAGGGCTTTAAAAAAACAAATACACCCATTGTTATTTGCTTTCCCAATGGAGATTCTTCTCAATCTCCCGATAGCCCTGATTTGTTGTGTAATGCTGATTGTGCCAGTTTGCATCTAAAAATTGTTTGGACCATTAAACTTACTAGGCCATAGTTTCCCCGACTAAAACCACCTAGGGGCCGTCTACAAAATAAGACCTATCTAGAGCAAAAACACCCTCCAACGGCTGGCTAAGTCACCTCCACCTGGTTACAACCCTTATACAATGAGGTCTTTCCAGAGCGTGTTGTCTGAGTGACGACCCTTGTGAGTGAACCAAATCTCTTTAGTATGACCCAGCTCCTGTTGACTACAATAAATATTTTGGTCTATTTAATAGGTAGATATCAGCGGGTCTAACAAAATGAGGCATGCATTTCTTGTTGACATATCGTTCCGTGATTAAACCCAGTCTGTGCTGAAAAGCAGAGAAGCACTGCTACAGATGTTTCATCCTTATTGGGAGTTATCACCAAACTCAAAAGAGTTCCAAACCCTGCCAGTAGTTCAACTGTTCAAGAATGAGCGGCTGATCAGCTGTGTGAGTAACTCGCACGTAAAACAGGATACGACACCATTTTCACCGAGTTACGGTACGCTCACTGTCAAAGGCCGCATCATACGAAACACAGATTCCTAAAGTTTTCACCCTTCTGGCAGACTGGTTGGAGCTTTGCAGCCGCTTGTGTCATTAGATCAATCTTCAGCGTACCCTTGTGACTAACCCTCCTTGATAGTCGCCCTAGGTATAGCCTGTTAACTTCCTGTTATCGTCATTGAGGAACGGGTCATCATATTCTCCGCAGTCGGACTAGATAGTTCCCGACATCAATGTAAGGACAAAGAAGCAGCAACATCGATTTCTATTCAAGCATACAAGTAAATCTCGGAACAAGCACCCCACAATGTCCACTGCTTTTCGTTAACGTTTTTTAATCGTACACCATTTGTCACTCTGGAAGAGTACGTTAGTTTCAGCATGACACTATAGTTAAAAACTTTAATACCTAACTTGTATGCATCGACTGAAGGATGTCCCACAAGGATCTCCAAAAAACGACTACTAATGATTTATCTCATGTCTGGTTACACAAATCGTCTTTCATTCCCTGTCAACTTTTTGCACTAAAGCTAGTTCGAATTAAGCTTGTCTGTGGGACATCATGTAAGGGCTTTATCGTTTTCCCCGCACGTTAACTATAAACACCCATTAGCTTCTCTGAAACGTGACATTCGAAATTGCCTTCAAAGACAAATGCCGAAATGTATGAGATCCAGAACACAATAAAATAGACATCCAGTGTCAAGTAGTACTCTAGCGTAAATTTTCGACAATCTGTTTCGGCCAATATCCTTTGTCTCCCGAGTAACTATGTTTTGCAAAGGCTTGCACACCGAAAGCAAGTCTTATATCCACGAAAGCTCGTACGCTCCCTTAAGGGTGACTTTGTCGGTATGTAGTTTTCATACTCTAGCCAAGATATTCTGCAGGTATATTGCAGTTTCTTGACGTATTCGGTTTCACCCTTCTTGCAGATCACTAGGTAAACGCAATTCTGGAGTGTTCAGCAATCTTAATTAAACACCAAGCTGTGTACAAGTGGTGAAACCTACTGTGGATTTGATTTGTTTGTTCACGTTATTCCTCAGCGACCTTATGAGTAGTATGTCACATAAAAAATGCCCGGCGATATATCAACTATTTTGCCGATTGAAATACGAGCTGGCCCTTATGTAGTACATTTAATTGAAGAATATTATAAAAGAGAGAATCATTCAAGTTCTACCATAACAATAAAATATTTTGCAACTGAGCACACTCTGTCAACATTTTCTCAGATTATTACTCCATAGTCTTGTCTCGGGTTCCAGAAAGTGACTTAAGTATCTCGAAATCTTCAAAAACTCAAAACAGCAATGAATCCTGAATAGGAACCTCACTGTCCCACAGATCAGCTGTTTGGTAGAAGGTGAAAGGTATTTTTCCAAAGCGCTTACCTTCGTCAGGCTCCTTAGCTAGTTTTTGGGGACCAGATCGATGGTTTCAGCTTTGATACAATGTCTGATCAAGCCGGATAAAATTGACAATGTAGACTGAACGCAGCTCGCGGGTTTAAGCGTAGAAACCCCTTATTCTGCATGTTAATTTTTGAATACTTGTATATTCTGACCCACACAGGGGTACGTCTTAATTCAGTAGACACGCATCTTTACGCTTTCGGATGACATATTTCAGGAAACGCTTCATCAATGTCACTGGGACCTCGATAAATTGGGAAGCTGACAGCTTTCGATTTAATATTTTGATCCCATTGTCTACTGCCGTAAAAGATGGATGTCATGGTCCCTCTGAAGAAAGATCACATCGTGAGGAGACAGTCTGTTTAAAGGGAAGCACACTCTTTTGACCGTAAAGCAAATAATTACGACAATTTGATTAAACACCCATATCGACACAGTGTCTTCACCCACAACATAACAAATGCCTCCTTTTTACCCAGAAACATCGTCATTGTGGAAAAATTTGGACACTAACAGGCACCACATATTGCTCTGCAATCATGAAATCCATGATCTGAAGCAATATTAAACTCGAGACATGTTTGCATTTTGGGACAGAGCAATTTTTAAGAGGGATGACTCTCTTGGTCCCTGCTGAACGTACTTCAGCAGTAAGGTTTCCTCTAGAAAAGTGCATTATTTGTTGCTCTTATCCTATGGACTCTTCAGGGGAGACAACGATGTATATAGTAAACTATCAACTCAGAAAAATACTTTTTAACTTTCCCCGAATTAGCTTATTTAGCATTTTATATTAGTATAACGACGCCTATTTATTCAGCAGTCTAATTGACATGTCACTCTATCTTCCTCTGTTCCACTCCTCTTTTCGAGTTTTTTCATCGATTTGCCAACTTTTGCTCATTGTTTCAAAACAATTAAACCGTGGATTGATCTGTTCTCACACTTGCCTTGAAACCGATCCCACATATCGACACCTACTGGCGATGTAGAAGTTTGCAAAATGAGGGACGTGGCCCTTCAAGAATCTCGGAAATCTGAAAAGCACTCCTAATCTATTGACACATTTCAGTAATGGAGGTTGGCGATTTGTCTAGATATCTAGACGTCGTACCTCGAACTTGAAGGATTGGTACCGCAGTTACACATATTTTTCTACTCCCTATCTGCCAGGTGTCTTGCTGGGAGGTGACCTTAAACGGGCATGTTCAGCTAGCTTACACGAAGCAAACTTGTATAGAGACCTAGGTTCTAATGAGTTCTTGAACCATATGATAGATGCACTGCCATGCTTTCAGCTCCATGCTTCAAAGGCACAGACTACCAAATGTGACGAGGTCGAGAAAGGCCTTCGGCGAGGCCAAATAATGTGTACGATCAACTACTTATACCATAGTGCAACATACTTTCATGTAGACGTAAAAGTTGGGCAGGCCAGATGCACTCTTTCCGAATAGTGTAGGATTTTAGACTCTCACGGAAGGCCTGTTACCACCTCAGACCATGTATACTTTTGCTGTCCGGCCCAGAGAACACACCGCAGCAAATTTTCCGCATACCTCGTTCCCCGTTCCTGTCCCAGTAAAAATGCGCCTCCATGCAACTGCACTTTTCCGTCGAGTACCATTTTGTTGTATGAAAACCGAAAGAGCAATGTGGCCACCTGAGTTAGCGAACCAAAGAATTAAATTTGCTGTTCGCCGAGCAACAGATATCTATTTAAAAGTATGTTAACTCTAACTTACCCTATCAAGCAAGGTCTCGTGCGTGCAGGTCAACTTGTGTGAGTAATTGTTCCTTTTACCATGAGCTTGTCGTCTGTGACACTCAACGCACAGTAAAAGTTCGAACACTTGCTTGGTGGATCTAGTCACCGAGCTTCCAGGCAGCACAACACACCTAGACTGCAATCATTTTTACACTGCCATTTTTACCTGCAATATGTGCACACCAGTAAAGTGAAGTTGAGCAGCACGATCCACATCACGGTGTGGTGGATTTGTGCCGCTGATCTCACTGTATCAAATTGAGCTGTCCAGCTTAACATGGTGATTGAAGTCCATTAGTGAAGCAGTTGAGTAAAGCGAAAAACCAGGTCAATGTTCACATTCATTTGAATGATTCTGCATTTCAGAAGTGATGAATAGCCCACGAGAATATTGCAATTCCCTCGATGGACATAATTAGGTCAAGCCACGAACGCTCAATCTGCTGCCACGAATTTTTCAGCCAGGTAGGTACAACAGTGTACTGGATGAACTCTCGTGTCAGGAAACGAACACATGATTGTCTTTTTTCGTGACAGGACGACTAAACAAGCTGGCACGTCAGATGTCAATGCAGTAAAAAAAAATTCACACCAAGAAACATTTCCACGACACTTCCATGAGGGTTGTCAATGGGGAAAAAACGGCTAGGGCAATCCGGATAATAAATACCAAGATGTCAGTTGAGTCGAGCAAATTGACAAAGGTACGCGACAATTTCAACGCACTGAACGACAAAAAGTGAACTGTATTCAGACAATGCTAACGGAAATTCAGTTGTGGAGAAGTCCGTTTTTTTGCCTCAGAAATTTTGCCACTGTTCAAGGCATTAAACAACGTGAAATTAAAATATAGTCAATAATTTTATGTAGTTTTGTATTTTTTGTAACCCGACCTCGCTTGTTATAACTTCTGGGACGCAAATTGTCATTGAGTAGATATGGTTAAGAAGGCGAACGGAAAGTTCGTTTTAATACTTTGGGATTATATAGGATCGGGTCAGTTGATTGTCGCAGAGTGTATGGTGGGGGGGGGGGGGCAAGATGAATCATAATTGTTACCGAGTTGTTTAATGCTCCCCGCAGTAGCGGTTAGTCTTGGGTCCCACCTGACATTCTGTTCTGTTCTCACTTGTGCATCCTAGGGTCCAATAAGCCGAAGAGTCGGTGGTTTTCCGGGCCAGCCAGTCTCAGCGGTATAGTATGTAAAAGTTAGTCTGGTAAACCCTAGCACCCGCGAATAGACGCTACGCGGCTAGATGAGTCACTGACCAAAACAACCGACCCTAGAAACTCCATAACTTTATCGTACTGCACCAGATCAGGTCTCTCAGAGTAGAACATGGCTTCGTGGTCAACATCCAAGCTCACTGTTGCTCAAAGAAGGAAAATGCACTTAAGTACACACTTGTTGGATCCTCGGATCTGCTGATCACTGCACAATATACTTGGAACTTCGTGTGATTTCATACCCAGTACACAAGATATCCATCGCTAATAGGTGCAGTTTCTTAGTTATACACTTGTTCTGCCTCTGAAGTTTGGTTTTACCGGTTGAAGCATCATCATAACCATCAGCTGTAAAAAACCGCGTACTTGTCGTGCAGTGGTTAGAGCTGCCACAGTTTCACTGGCCGATGATTTGGGGGGGGGGTGAGGTAGATAGCTGCGCGTTGGAAGCAGTAACTGATACGATTGGTGAATAAATATAGGAGTCAGTGGACTTTAGGAAGATCGGGAGGTAAGCTGTGCATTGAAGGCAACAGCTTATTTGCCTGAGCGTCATTAAAGGCGTGACTGGGTCATGTATGACAATGTCTCTAACCACTGATGTGTTCCCTCTCAAGGTCCCCATCCAGGGAGATGGCAATGGCCAGCACAGCTGGGTTTACTGGTAATGGCTTTCATACTTCATTGCAAAGTAAGTGTCCGACATCCCCTGGCTCGTTTCCACCCTTCGCGTGGTTGCGCCAAAAGAGCCCTTCGAGGAAGTCAGTCGACTGGCATACGGAGCACGTGACCAAGCCAGTGTGATCAGTTCACCAATCGCGGGCGAGTTATTTCTACCGAAAACCATTTAACGTACTTCAGCGTTACTGATCTGGTGTTCCCACGAGACTCGGGCAATTCTCCGAAGACACTGATAGTCAGACTGAAAACTTTTTGACGTCCTCAGCGCGCAGCCTCCAGATTTCTGATCTGCAACATTGTAAACTCGACCTCTGACGGTTATGTTTAGGCCACGGGCGATGCAGGTGCATGAAGGCTTCTCTGACCTTTCCAATCCGGATGAAATTATCATTTTTGGCGGGACCATCTGGGGTGACACAGCTTTCCGGTTGAAACGTACCACATATAAAAGCCCAATCTGCTTGAGGTCACCAGGGGACAGGCCACATTGACGAAAACAACGAAGTTATGTACCAGCTGACTAAACATTATAACTAACTCAGGATTCTCGGTACCCAGGAACTTTAGTTAGTTTTGCGACAGTCTCCTAATCACATTGTCTACATAACTAATTTGAAAATGGCTTGAACGTCCCTATTGATTGCAACCACTAGACGGGTACTTGGCCTCAAACAGTGCGGTCTACGGATAGTTGGACCGGTAACAGTTCAGCCACAAATTTTGCCACCTTGTGAGACTGCGGACTGGGAGGCATCGGTTGATTAAAAAAATGCTAAAGTCAGAACGAGCCATTCTGTTTTTTCTAACTTCTACCAAGCTCCTGAAAATAACTGTACACTACTAAAGTTGCTTAGTTCACGATAAAATGTCCATTGAGACTAAGTGGTCATTTTGAAGCCAATTCTGCAAGAGGTTGTAAGCGAAAGGTCCAGTTGGATTTAATCTGAATTTCCCGTTAGCATCAAGTCAGTTGGCAGGTGAGCGATTATCGCCACATACATTCAGGCGAGAATCGGGCGACTATGCTTAACGGATGAGCCAGTAGGCTGTCCAGCGTTTTCATTGAGCTTCTCAGTAGTGTCACGTGGACGAGTAAGCAGTTTCTTATGAAGGAACACAAAGACCTCAGGTCAGTCGTGAGAGAGAATATAAACTACGTTAAGGCTAACAAGATGCTGAAGGTGGAGAACCGAGACGGGATAGCTAGCGTGTGCTTCACCCAAGTTTTTGAGGCGTTCACGCATTTGGACGTAAATCCCTGAGTCATGATTGCGCCTGAGTGACAATCACTACTGCGGTTTTACCTTCCGATCTCAGCCTGTCTCTGAATGGAGAGACGTCGACGAACCACTAGGTCAGCAAAGGGGCTGTACTGGTTGATTTTAAATGACCACCATTTTCGGTGGAACCTCCAATTCATTGAGGGGGAGCTGCTTTCTCGGGTGGTTCCTGATTCCTAGCCTTCTGATCTGACGCCTACAGGTTTCAACACTTAGACTAGTAGGTTCTGCCTAGTGTTGTACCTCTTGAAGTTTCAACATCACAATATGGTCTACTGGGTCTGGACTTAAATTTGCTTTACTAATGATTGCTAAGTAACTAAGTAACTAACTAAGTTCAGAGCAACTGACTTTGAGGAAACTGTGCAACTCCGATTGAAGTACGGTCACCTGGGTGGCAGTGCTCAGTGCTCGAATATTTTTGAGTTAGTTCTCTGTAAGACATGGTAGCTTATCCGCAGATTCCTCTTTACACACTACCAACCAATCTGACCGAGTTATTTGCAGTTTTGCAGTAGCTAGTACTCACAAACTTTTAGCATAGTGATGATGTTTCATCATTTTTTAAACAAGTAAGAACAAAACCACTCTTATTATTCAGTACCGACGCTCACTTGAATGCCAGTTTGGTATCCACAAGAGACTCACTTAAATCCCAGCTGAATCTTTCGTTTGAGATATTCTTCTTTAAATGAATGTACTGCACCAGGAAGACCCATTTTTCGGTTGGTACGATTTTCGAGAGGACGCAATACATATAGACGTAGTACACCACTCAATAGTTTGCTGGCAACACTTAGACAACTCACGACCGGCTTCGCCTCTTCACTTTGAGCTCATCAAGTGGGCGCAGTCCTCGAGTTTCTGTCAGTTCTATGTTCTACTTGAACCCAAATTGCATGAAATTAGCGAAATACACACATTTGTGTGCCAGGAAAAGCGAGCTGGTATGCAAATTAGTTTACTTATCGAATTTCGTACAATCTGGGTTTAAGTAGAACATGAAGTTGACGGAAAATCGGGGACTGAGCTCACCTGATGAGGCCTAAGGATGAAGAAGCCGGTCGTGAGCTGTAGACGAGTTTTCGGCAACCTTACGAGTAGCGGGTTACGTCCACACATTCGGAATTTTAGGTGACACTACGATTTATTCACGAAAGAGTACGTGCCCACTATTGATTAGTTTCTTTTCTTTTTTGAAGAATCATATTCTAAATTGTGGAACAACGACTCCATAATATACCTTGCTTAACATGGCATTTTTAAGATTAGTTTATTGCCAATTTAGGCGGTCAAATGATGTTGAGTTCACCGAAGGCAAGCAGAAGTAAGAAAGGCATTTGAGTTTGTTTGAAATTTCGCTTGAACGAACAGCTGTTTCATGTTTCCAGCCAGGCTTTCCCCAGGACGTTTCACAAGAAGTATAAGATATTCCCTTGACAAGATCCCATCCCACAAACAGTTCTGCTTCCAATGGTCTTTATCATCACCCTTTTCTTTGGATTTACGTAAACTTGAATGTTCACAAGTCAGACCATCGCAAGCAAGGCAACGAAGAATTAACATCACTTAGGTACGTTGTCACTTCAGTAATACTGCGCTATAACAAGTCACGACTGAAGGCTTTGTGGAGTTAAAAACTTTCCAGTAGTCCGAACCAAAGGCCATATTTGCTGTATCTCTTACCTTACTCAATCTGTACAGCTTGATAAAAGAGATCTTTTACTTCTCCTAGTTCTCACAGAATCAAAATATACAGAACACTTGTGCAGTAATTATCTGCGCTTTTTTACAACACTCCACGCTTAACTTCGGTTTCGTCTACCCACGCAGAGTTTTATTTTTCCCAATCAAAATGGATTTTGGTGAGGGCAGTTCCATGCGAAGAGATTGGCATGAACCTTCCAAAAGCACATTCTTTAACTGTCAGAGGTGATAGGACAGATTTACGGCATCCTTGTGAACGAGCTTATTGATCGGCGTCTAGTGTTATACTGCGCTTTATGTATTCACTCATTATGGGGCTGAAGCAGCGAACGAATGGTTTAATTCTCCCACGGACGACATGCCTGTCACCCACGGGAGCAACTGCTTTTGACGAGGTGTGGGCCAGACTACCTAAACGCCGCAGTGATTCACATGCCCCCAATATTTCCACACAAAATCACAGTCTACATCATGAAACTTTCCTCCTTTTCGTCTGAGTGAAAAATCTAGTTCCAGCATATTTTCTGAAGATCCGGTGAAAATAAATAAGAGACTCGTGAGATTTGGTTTGTGGGCTAATCACAATCATTACTAAGGTAATCAGTCTAATCACACTGATGAGCCCCAAGAAGGGCGAAACCGGTCGTGGGCTGTCGAAGAATTTTCAGATGAGGCCTAAGGATGAAGAAGCCGGTCGTGAGCTGTAGACGAGTTTTCGGCAACCTTACGAGTAGCGGGTTACGTCCACACATTCGGAATTTTAGGTGACACTACGATTTATTCACGAAAGAGTACGTGCCCACTATTGATTAGTTTCTTTTCTTTTTTGAAGAATCATATTCTAAATTGTGGAACAACGACTCCATAATATACCTTGCTTAACATGGCATTTTTAAGATTAGTTTATTGCCAATTTAGGCGGTCAAATGATGTTGAGTTCACCGAAGGCAAGCAGAAGTAAGAAAGGCATTTGAGTTTGTTTGAAATTTCGCTTGAACGAACAGCTGTTTCATGTTTCCAGCCAGGCTTTCCCCAGGACGTTTCACAAGAAGTATAAGATATTCCCTTGACAAGATCCCATCCCACAAACAGTTCTGCTTCCAATGGTCTTTATCATCACCCTTTTCTTTGGATTTACGTAAACTTGAATGTTCACAAGTCAGACCATCGCAAGCAAGGCAACGAAGAATTAACATCACTTAGGTACGTTGTCACTTCAGTAATACTGCGCTATAACAAGTCACGACTGAAGGCTTTGTGGAGTTAAAAACTTTCCAGTAGTCCGAACCAAAGGCCATATTTGCTGTATCTCTTACCTTACTCAATCTGTACAGCTTGATAAAAGAGATCTTTTACTTCTCCTAGTTCTCACAGAATCAAAATATACAGAACACTTGTGCAGTAATTATCTGCGCTTTTTTACAACACTCCACGCTTAACTTCGGTTTCGTCTACCCACGCAGAGTTTTATTTTTCCCAATCAAAATGGATTTTGGTGAGGGCAGTTCCATGCGAAGAGATTGGCATGAACCTTCCAAAAGCACATTCTTTAACTGTCAGAGGTGATAGGACAGATTTACGGCATCCTTGTGAACGAGCTTATTGATCGGCGTCTAGTGTTATACTGCGCTTTATGTATTCACTCATTATGGGGCTGAAGTAGCGAACGAATGGTTTAATTCTCCCACGGACGACATGCCTGTCACCCACGGGAGCAACTGCTTTTGACGAGGTGTGGGCCAGACTACCTAAACGCCGCAGTGATTCACATGCCCCCAATATTTCCACACAAAATCACAGTCTACATCATGAAACTTTCCTCCTTTTCGTCTGAGTGAAAAATCTAGTTCCAGCATATTTTCTGAAGATCCGGTGAAAATAAATAAGAGACTCGTGAGATTTGGTTTGTGGGCTAATCACAATCATTACTAAGGTAATCAGTCTAATCACACTGATGAGCCCCAAGAAGGGCGAAACCGGTCGTGGGCTGTCGAAGAATTTTCAACAAACTTATGAGTAGTGCATTACGTATAATCACACTTAGTTTTATTCGACTGCTCCTAAAGCACTTTGAAATGCCTGGTCGGCTCCACTGACGCTCAGAAACCCTCACGTGATGCCTTCAGTCTATCTCAAAACGAGCATTGGTCGGAGGTAACTTTGGCTATTGTTTCAGTGTTGAGAAGTAGATAAACCTGTGAGAATGGACGGTACTTGTTCATCTTTTTTTGAAACATAAGCCGGGGCGATTTGAGTTAAAAACCAATGTTGCTACCTCTGAAGGTAATTCCTCAAAGTCAAGCAAGTGCTTTGGTCGTTGCTTTACCGCAAATTTAGTCTCGAGTAATACTCTCCTTCTTCCCAATTTTCCGTTTATTTTTCTTCGTCTTAGGTTTTCTATTCTCAGTTACCCGTGTTAGACAAAGTCAATTCAAGTGGTTAGACACGCGTGTCCACTTTGCGGAAAGAAACAATTTTGTCTGGCCGGAAGATGGCACACGAATTTGTTATTAGCCGTCGGGATGGCCAGTAAACCAAGTTGGATTCGCCTTAACTCCGAACGTCATTCAGAGCAACGTAGCGAAAAAGTAAAGGGTTTTCAACAACCTTGTGAGTAGTTTCCTTAATGAAAATATACTGTGATATCTCGAATATCGTACCAACTGAATGTGTGCGGCACATTCAGTTGAACAACAGCATAAACGTGAGATTCAATAGAGTCTCCCTTGAAAACCCAGTAGATATGCAAATGAGTGTACTTGTCGGGAAAAGTGAATCATTTGCGCAACAGTTGTAGCTTTGGGGGAGGGTACCGTGAGAAGTATCCGGGATGGACTTCCTGACTGTCCGTCCATCCTCATAGCTATCCAACGAAAATGTAATACTCTTATTTCCCGAACCGGTGGACTGGAGAACACAATTTTCACCTTCTATCCTACCTTTCAGTGACCTCTAGCCTTTGTGCCTCTGTGAAGCGAATTGATTTCTTGTAGGTTCTAAATGTCCAACTGTCTTTTTAATGTGCATTTTGTTCCTTGGTTATCACCTCTATGGGGTTTTCTGTTTCACCCAACATCCACTTGCGTAAGCATTGAGAAAGAGCAGATGCAAAGTCGTTAGACCCAAGTCTACAAGTCCAGAAAGATGCTGAGCTCCACTCAGAGGGTGATGTAAAGAGAGATTACCTTAAAACCGTTTGCAGCCAAACTTGCTCTTCAACTATATCTGTGCGTCTCAAATTTCTTGATGAAAATGTGTCGCTGCTGGCCGAAATGTCTTATTTGTACTTATAAATGGCAGCCTACTGTAGTGTAGTAATATGTCACCAAACATTCACAACTGTAAATAAAGCCGCGTCTCTGCTCAAAGACAAGGAGCTCTGTTCAGCTGTTTCATCTTTATTGTTTACAGTGTATTCCTCACGAAACTTCGCGGATTGTCAAACTGTTGGCCTACCGGCCAGTGTTTGAACAATTACCCATCTGGTCAACAGATGACGCCTCTTCAGCTAGGTTTTTTTTCGACAATTACTGGATGACTGTCATCTAGTTCCCTAAAAGTGCCCACAGACCAGAGGATCCCGCGTGGGATGAGAGGTTGGACGGTTCGAATGGGGACAGAAAAACAAATGAGGGAGTGAAACGCCGAGATACGAGGAACAAGAAGTACAAATAGCATACAGAATAGGTCGGGGTTTATATTTTGGGCAAAATGATTTACACAAGCAAGTCATAAAACACCCTCCGAAACTATTAGGACGAACGAAACTCAGTATCAGAGGCAGTAAGACAAATCTGAAGCGCCTCTGTGGATAGACATTTGCTCAGCGATGGACCTTACCGTATAGCGTTTGATTGCATACACGAAGACTGTGAAACTGAACTTCAAAAAAGGTATTACAGCGGATAGACGAGCGGGACAGCTGTCGAGTTCCCGGATCACTGCGATGCAATGTACGATTTTGTTGTTGGTTTCAGAGTTCAGGATCCTACTGTGCGTGAGAAGCAGAGCATTGTAAATTGAGATCGGCCGAAGGAACGTTCGTAATCCATATTTTTAAAGCTAGTTTCTATCCCTTGTTCAAACATGATCAAGAGTTTAATATATGCCGGCAGCTGCCTAGAATAGGTGAGTTCGTGAATGTTTCGGAAACTTGAAACACAGCATCCACCTTACAAACAGGAAGACAGGAAGTGAAAATAAGTGGCTACACGATACAACGAGTGCATTTCCCCGTATTTTTTCGAGTGTACGCGCAATAATTAAATTATTGGAAAAAAGACATGACTCTTCGCCAGTTGGATATTGAAAACAAATCAGTCACCTACAGAGTGCGGACAATGCGACCGATTCATCCTGTCTAGGCACTTTGCCTGTTGATCTCTTCATTGCGATGTAAACAGCACACTGCAACAGCTTACCGTTTATGGTCTCGTATATCATGTGGAGGGATAAAATATCCACTTTCAAATAAATAACGGAATGTTGATCGTGCACATGCCTTCCGATCTGAATTTATGTTTCGGGTGTGTTGAAGTTGAATGACTCGTACTCTGCTCCATCCAAATCGGAATGTGTTCTTCCAGTCTAAGTCGAAGTTTTCATCAGTTCGGCAAAGGCAGGTGGCCAACCAATTAGCCACACGTGAGACTGTTTCGAAACTAAATCATCCAGTCCGTCCAACTCCAAAGCTACAAATAAAAGCCAGTTATGAAGGGAACAGCTCATTCCGTTGCTCAAAAACTTTGACCTTATAAGGGATTTTCTTCATGAAAATATACTGTGATATTTGGAATATCGTACGAAGTGAAGCGTGAGATGGCCTCTGTGCATCACATTCATTTTTAAAGGCTGTCACAAATGGGACATTCAGTTTAGTTGGGATTCAGTTGGGTCTCCAGTAAAAAACAAACTGGAATGCAATGAGTGCATTTTCGAAAAACCAATAATGTTTTGACCAATTTGGCTTCAGCTTACTTGTGTCTGCATTTGGTTCACTTTGCATACATGCCCGAAACTCACGCTAGATCCTTTTCGCTATCTGGTTGCTCCACAAAATCTCAGACTTATCGTACATCAACCCGTGTGTGCGAATTTACAACAGAGACATTTTTCTAGGAAAAGTCAGAAAGCCCGAAGAGATACTGTTAGGAGAACCAGCTCCGAACGTAACCGGACTGCACAACAGCCAGTGAAATAACCGTTTTCGTTGAGACAGATTCAATCGGTTGTTCTTCAGTTGTCCTTGACAGATGAGTTCGACTTTTAGTATCGATTTTTGACCCGTCCAAAACTTCCCTCGTGAGCTTTATAAGCGGCCCGTTTTCGGCTGCACATGACGCCCGTACGCGTCAGTGTTCAATAGGTCAGCTGATTCGCACGTTCATTGGCTTTCTGGTTTGGTTAAGCTCATCAGGCTATCGAGCGGCCATCCAGGCTCGCGTTCACGGTATTAAAGAGGCATTAAGAAAGATGTGGTCCACAACGGATGCAAGTGTCTGAAATCCAAAATCAAAGAGTCAGATGTAGTTAGGCGGCAGGCAGCTACAACTTCATATCTAAGACCGCTAAAACCCTCTGGTAAAAAGTGCTGTATGACAGTTTAAGTTAGGTTATTTATTCTCTACTTAAAAACGATGAGCTATCAGCAATCTAAAACTGTACAAGAGGGGCCGCTATTCTTAGTGAGAAATAAAAGCAGGACGAAATAGTTCCATTTTGATATAACTAATCCGAATATTGATCAATGAGTAGGTAGCCACAGAAAAGTCAACCTTGCATTTGATGTGCTCATTTCATGCCCGGGCACTCATGAGTAGTCAAGGTGCATTGAAAATTTTACAGCTGGTTAAAAAGCACATCAAAAGACAGTCATCGAATACACCAGTCTAGGTGGTTTTCGAGCTCTCAGTCAATTTCAATTCAGCAGTCAAAAACTCGAAACCTTAGTTTTATTGATCAGCTCTTCTGACACATGCGGAGTTACTTACGAGTCGAATCGTCTTCATAAGAACCGTTTTTTCATTCTCAAAATTCTTCTGTTGAAATGGATAGGACATCCCCGCGTACACAGATTACATCCGAACGAAATCCGCCCCAACATGCAGTAGCTTCTCTCTGTCATTTCCTTCAAAGTGGGACCGAGAACTTTCCAGCATCCCTTCGTAGTTTTCGTCTGCGCAGGACACCAAGTGGCGTGAAAAAGATACTGGTTCGTACTGAGTCCTACTCTATTTCTGCGGGACCCGTTATCGGAAGACAGACTGCGTCTGCCTGCGAGATATACAGTGATTTGTCTGCAGATATTACACTAAGGCCATTCGTATGGCAAGGACGCGTCTAAGCACTCAGCAGCATCATCGTCACACTTAATTTTAGGACAATGAAAATGACAGCTCCGAAAACGTACTTACTGCTGCACCGTATTGGCTTAAACAAGAGCGACAGGAAGGTGAGCTCGTTTATGTGTAGTGAGGTGTGAAGCGGCGATGTGAGATGGACGCATGTGGCGAGGAGGTTGAGCTGTCGGATCTCAGCTATCTCACCCGTCGACAAAAATCGCATGTTAGCAGACCAAACTGTGACATAAAGAACCAGTTTCGCTAAAATGCAAGTTGCACAAAAACTGATGAAATTCAAGAAGTTGTCAATCACTGTGTCCTTCACGGCTATCTGTCCATGAATCGCAACAGCAGTCAGCAACTTTTGATGGTGATGTTGTCCCGTAATCGAAGCCAGTCTATACTGAAAGGCCTTTCTGGGAATCACCAGCAGTGTGAAACTCACGGAAGTTGAGAGAGTTTCGTAACCGTCAGTCAGTCAGTCAGTCAGCTTTCACGCAAGACCGTCATTGGCTGGGTAGCACAGCCACATCTCTTTGTGTCACTAAGAATTATATATATTTACGAGGTTCCTGAGCCCCACGCCCACTTTGTCGAACTGACCATGGACTGGTGGCTATATGCGATGGCCTGTGATATGCTAAGATGTTTTTGACTTTTAAAGCAATATTTTCGAACTTAATGGCTACGAGGAAGTGCTTCTGATAAATTGTCATCAGGCTACCCATTCTGTAAGTAGTATATGCGGTAAAAATTGGTTGGAACACAGATGTAATGGACACTCGAATGGGTCTGTGGTCACTGGCTGTCCAACGCAAAATCGGTGCTTTCCAGTCTCTTTTCGATGACAGACTAATGATTGGTGCAAACTTATTGAAATCGCCTGTTCTGTTTCGACGGCGTTCGACAGCTTAAACGATACTCAGTAAATCAAGCTGAACAATTGATTTGTTGTCCGAATCGATCAGGCGGTTTGCACGTGCACTGAGCACGTGCGCTTAGATTCTCCGGCTCTAATGCAGAACAGTAAGTGCTCAGCTATCCTCTGGGATAAACTCCGAGTATTTGTGGTTATTGCATATCCACTAGGGCTGTGAAAAAGATAGGTACCGGAATCATGAACGGAAGTATGAATCCAGAGGGCATAAAGCAAGATGATAGTTCAGTTTGTCAGACAATCTTTACCCTGTGGGTAAAAACCAGCCCCAATCAATGACTATTTTGCACTTTCCCTATGGATGTTTCTTATAAGAGGGAATAAGCGAAAATTAGAATACTGGATGCTACGCTTACCGAGGAGGAAAATTACTCCCTTCTGCAATCAGAATTATCCAGTTTCCTGAATGAAGCACGTAGTATTCCCTTGGGTGGGACAGATAGTGTTTTTCTTTGGAGAAACTAGCTACAGGATGCCTAAAATACAAGCCCCATTAATGACACGATTTTGAACCACGTTCGCTCCCCTGGCCCCAGGTTGTCGCGTTTTTTATTGGGTGGTCGTTTATCGCAGTCATGTGTGTGCTTATATCACATGTAGTACAGTCCACAAGTACTGACAGCCAATTAAAAAATACCTTGCGGAAAAGGAAAACCTTTAAAAATGTCTAAAAATTAATTGTCCCACGTCAGTAATAGTTTGAGTTAGAATATGGACTAAATCAAACAACGTCATTCATTGTAAATTCCAGACCGCCTGGGGTAGTTGTGCTTGTTGGACATGGCAAAATGCCTCTTCAGATTGTGTAATCGCAATCACACCATGTTTTTGAAGAGAGTGAAGTGACTTCTACTGCCTGCAAGGATAATGACCACAGGCATTCAAGCCTGTTGTTTATTCAAACGAACTTTGAGGAACGATATTCTAGTAAACGTTAGTGTGGTAGGTAGTCTAACCCCCATCCCCGTTGCAAAGAAAAAGTCTACCATAAGAAGGAAAGATTCGATCCACTTTACTCTTAAAGGGAAGGCAAAACATGCAGCCTCGTCAACCACTACAAATTTAGTTTGAATGAGGCCCACAGAGAAACCAGTTTTTGGAAAAGCAGTAATGAAATTCAGGCTTCACTCTACCTTGATGCCACTTAAAAGCAACCATTTGGACGACTGTGGATGCTCCAGAGAACTTTTTGTGCGCAAACCGAGCACTTTCACCATCTTGTCCCACGGTTAAACGTTTGTTAACTTGGCACGTTTCTTGTTCAAAATCCGTATGCTCTGACTCATTCCACCAACTTACAAATTCACTTTGGTAGGAGATCCACACATCACTAGCGATTGTGGAAGAAAAGCCTTCAGTGTGTCCCAGACGATCACAGGAGACAGTCCATTACTTGAACTCAGTCGGATTGACGACCAGACAGCCAGGATACACTGTGAATAAACCCCTCGAATCACACACAACATCATGAACGAGAGACTCAGCTGGGTTCCAGGTGAGTCTCCCGTCAAAAGCGGATTGGTATGCAAATGAGTATATTTCGCCAATTTCGAGCAATTCGGGTTCAAATAGAACATAAGGTTGACGGAAACTCGGGGACTGCGTCTACCTGATGAGCCTCAAGAAGGGCGAAGCCGGTCGTGAGCTGTCAAGGAGTTTTCAACAATCGTACGAGTAGTGTAATACGTCTATACGAAGTATTTGTGGGTTTCGTTTTCATGACATGCTAAGCCTTAACATTGTTAGCATCTTCTTTGTTTAAAGTGTGGGGAGATTCGAGGATTTTCAATGGAGACTTCGTCCTGTAACTAAAGCCCATTTAAACCGAGTAGCATTCCATAGTTGTGTCATTCTCGCTGAGAATCATCAGCAGTGAGAATCTCACGAAGACTCGGGATCTTTTCCACGTATGGTTTTTTCGTTAACTGGTAAGCCAATGACTTTAAGAAATCAGCACTTGTGTGATAAGGCTTGTTAAGCATATAAAAAACCGTAGTGGGGCAAGATGGCTCAGTAGTTGCAGCGCGAACTGACTTACCGGAAGGTCCGTGGTTCTAACCTGACCTCTGCCTCTCGACTTTCTCTGTATAGGTTTGAGCAACCTGGCAGTCTCTCAGCCCACATGCTTCCTTCCGGTGGCATGACAGTTAGGCACCAAAAGGTTGCTACAGCTGAGCGATCAAAAACCGCTGCGGCGACAATGAGAAAATATGGAGTCTGTAAGAAAACATTATCCTGTCAACTAGCTTCAATTGTTTTCGCGGAGCGACCTTTTCTGATTCCAACTGCGGTGCAAGTCTTCTTAAGGAGGTAACAGCAAGTTGGCACAGGCAAAAGAACCTCTGTTAGTACTATACGATAAGCTCAAAAATCCTTATCCATTTGCTTTCCAGATGCATACGTATTGGAACTTTAAGATGCACAACATGGGATTACTATTTTCATCCATTTTAAAATTTGTTCTGATGAGTTGCTTGAACTGAAGAAATAGTTAAATTTCCACTATGCGATGAAAAGTCAACATCGTGTAAGCAGAAATCTCCCAATCTGTCTGTACCTGCGTATCACTCGTGTTGTGAATGTGCCAGAAAACTGCAGGGAGTAAGTGTAAATACGAATAGGATGGTTTCACAAGGACGGACACATCAAGAGTTTGTGCACGAAGGCACCATTCGTTTTTAACAATTTGGTCGGAAATTATCGAGTGCTGTTGACTGGCTCATTGATCTGAATGTTCTCGTTCAGATTGTCCACGTGTGTTTCCGCCCCTACACGACGTAACAACTTTGCAATTGCTGACTACGTGCTCTTCGCTGTATTTCACTTGCATAAAGCATCTCAACTTTCACTTTTGCTCTTACTCAACAGTGGCAACGGGGATTGGTTTTGATCTGTTTGTCGGTAACTGTAGTTTTTCTCTAAGCAAGGACCTCTCAAGAGCGAATTTTTCCCGGAAGTGGAAGGAAATCCGAGTGCCGGACTGTTAATCCTGAGTGTACACAGATGCAAGTGACTTCACCGGAGAGACACTCAGTGATTTATTGAAATTTGGAATAAATCGAAGTAAAGAGCTTGTAAGCGCAAGTCAAACTTACTTCTCTCTGCTGGATCTGTTGCGACCACACCCATGTGGCTGAGATAGGTTTCACTGACAGATTGTACAGTGTCTGCCGATGTACCACTGTTGCCACACGTCACAAAGTTGCCCTCACCGTTGTTGAGATTCTATAACTTAGAATCGTGTCATACTGGTGGCCAAGTCCTCGCTTCCGTTCATGTTGGTTAGGTGATGAGACAAATGACCTTTACTGGACTCTGATGAACTCATCACACATCTGTGGTCGACTGATTGCTAAAACGATGTATCTGACTGTGTTAAGTTCGCTGATACAACGTTTTGCTGTGTGCAGGGCCACGCGAAGCCGACGTAATCCATCCATGGAGAACAACATTTATTTTCGTCATTTTCTGGACTACAATACCGTGTGAGGTCAACATGTGGTAGAAAAGACACTCTCGAATAGGAACCTAACTGTTCGTCTTCGACGTCCACTGCGGAGTACTTAGTCTGCAAGAGAGAGCATATGGGTTTATGCCCCATCCAAGGGCATTTAGATTTTTTAAATGCAAACTAAGTGGTTGCGTCCGTGATTGAATGAAATGAAAGAACTGTTACAGTGTTGCAGCATACGTAAGTCCAAATGAGATGAACTATGTGCATTTGACCTCTTGTTCGATGACGAAAAATTTCAGATGGTTTAGCAGCACTCACATCGATTTATTAAGTAACGCATGGTGAGAGTCGGCGCGCTGAACCGGCCCTCATGGTGCCCAATAAATAGCCCGGATCCCATTCTGGCTGATTCAAGTGCTCAGCAACTTGGGATGGGGCCGACTAGCTTAGTTGGCTTCAACGTACAGGTTACTTTCGACAGTAGATAACTCATCATCTCTTTGAATGGATGGCTTGTGTTTCCAGAAAGCGTGTTTGCCCAAGTATATGATGGGGTTGTTGTATGCGGGACCCAGCTGCGGTGCAACCTTCTTAGGAGGAAAATTAAAAACGCCCGACGTAGCTTCGGTGACAAAACGATCTTGTCTCGTGGAAACTGGATACCCGGAGTGTTTGGGGCATAATCTGTAGTCCTCTTGGATCACGTATGATGCTTGATGTTCTCGCTATAATTGGGTTGCAAAGAAACCACTCCGTCAACTGGGATACGCCATCCGTTAGGAGTTGAGAACACCTAATTTGACGTCTTTTGTCAAGTCAAACCTAATCGTTTTTTCGGAAAGCCAGACAACGGTGATAGACGTAAGCTTGGTCTCGGATGGGCGGGAAATACTTATGTGAGACGAGAAGAAGCTGAAGTACGGTGCTGATAAATGTTTAGAAGCTATTACCTCAGCTCCAGGTGCCCTCTTTTGTGGTTTTATTGGTTTGACTAACCAATGGTTATCCCATATCGGGGTAGCTGTTCTTCTCAGTCCTCCAATACCATTGTTGAAATGGGTCCTTCTAAGGTCACAGTAAGCCACTTGTGTCTGCTCACCAATTTGGGTCCTCAACGTACGTAGGACACTTTCACTAGCAGTAAAATGATAGTGAGTTTTCGTTCCTGCTAACAACATTCAATTCTAACCCCAAAATGACGGACATCTTGTACTTTATTTACGAGTCTTGACTCTGCTAGCAATTAATGCTTCTTGAAGAGCATACAATATCTATGTACGGAATGCACTACTCACAAGGTTGCTGAAAATTCTTCGACAGCACACGACCGGTTTCGCCCTTTTTGGGGCTCATCAGGTAGGCGCAGTCCCCGAGTTTCCGTCAACCTTATGTTGTACTGGAACCCAAATTGGACTGATTTTGATAAATACACTCATTTGCAAATCAATTTGGTTTTGTGAGAGACTCACCTGGAGCCCAGCTGAATCTCCCTGGGAACATCAAAACGGAAGATTCAGCTGGGTTCCAGGTGAGTCTCACAAAAACCAAATTGATTTGCAAATGAGTGTATTTATCGAGCATCCAACATTGCTTGTCCTCTGTTCATTGGCTGGTCTTTATACGTGTGTATTCATACCAAACTTTATCGTATAAGTTGAAGGTTACTATACCTGTCTGAAAAACGACTGGTGACATTTCTTAGTCTGGAACGTTTCCCTCTTTATGTTCTTCTCCACATTCACTCACATCGGTCTTTCGCACTTTTACGTTCGTGATCATGAACTTCAGAAAATAAAAGGTGAATATCATATAGCCTCTCCGAAAATTATTGATGGAACTTGGTTAGGTCCGCTAAGTTGTCGTCTCTTGGAAGTGAATATTGCCGCATATTACTGAGATCTTTACTACCTGGAATAATAAAGTTTGTGAGTAACGTCTTGAACCTCCAGTGGAAAGCCCAAGGGCACTGGGTAGATACTGACTCCGAACACACGACCATCAATGGCCCGCAGAGTAACAAAAAACGATTTTAAAAGATTCAACCGCAATACAAAACTAGTTTCGATTAGGACAGCTTGTAGGCAAAATAATATTTGATTGTAACAGAATGTTTGCCCGTTTTTTAAGAAAGACGTAGAATGTGCTTTCTT
Organism: Clonorchis sinensis; assembly: GCA_003604175.2. Classification (NCBI taxonomy): domain Eukaryota; kingdom Metazoa; phylum Platyhelminthes; class Trematoda; order Opisthorchiida; family Opisthorchiidae; genus Clonorchis; species Clonorchis sinensis. The sequence goes on from CM030370.1 coordinate 151,350,279, forward strand.
CTAAAAAACAGAATTTTTGACACTTTACAAAAATATTGTCCTAAAAGAAAGTTCTCCTCATCTTACAGTGAATTTCAGAATGTCATTTTGTTGTCTAAACCGCTCACAGTTGTATCCAAAACGAACAAAACAAAGCTGACAGCATTGTTATGTTTGAGATGCTCGGGAAAGTTGAGAAGGGAAACACCTAAACTACATAAAGACATCAGTGGAACTATGCAAAACTCTCTTCAGAATGTCATACCAAGCCAAAATATGAAACAATGAGTACCAGGAACAGAAATGACAGACATCACTGGTGTACAAGATGGTTGCTTTTGTGGAATATCATTTATCTCTGCCAGAGTGGAGGTAGACCTTAGGTATCAAACTAAGCATTTGCGCAAATCACCCCCAAATAGAAGATTTGATAGTTTAGCAAATGAAAATAAATGAACTGGTATCTGGGGGGGGGGGAGGGCAGAATGGCGATGTGTCAGTTTGGGGGGTCTGTGTTCCGTTACCTTGTCACTAGCAAGGAGGAAGTAAGTAGTCCGTGCTTTTTCTGCATGGAACTTACCAATTATAGGGCTGCTGACAACGATATCCTGTGACCGATTTGGCTCCTCTGGGGGCTCATCAGGTCTTCAAGCTTCCGTGAACAGTATGTTCTACCTAAACTTAAATTGGACGGAATTCGCCACATACTTTTATTTGCATAAGACTTTGGTTTTGAGGGGAACCTCAACTGATTCTGTCCAAATCGTCTTCTTCAATATCGACCTATCGAATACCTTATCGAATAAAAGTGAAAATGATCTGACGCGGCAATTTCACCACTATGAGGAAGCGATTCAGCTGGATGAAGCCAAGTCTCCCGTCGGAACCAATTTTCTGTGTAAGGGAGAGTAGCTGAATGAGACATGTTTTATTGCGGTTGTAAAAGAAAAAAGGGCCAGGCAAGAATAGAAGCAGTGACACTAAAAGGTGTGTGTGGGAAGCAAAGAATGGATTTTTATTTTGGACCATGAAGGTGTTCGAACGTTCATATTTTTATCGCAGAGAATAGAACGTAAGAACAAGCAAGCATAAGTTTCTCCTCTCAGATTTGAGACGGAGTGCTTTTTGAAGAATAGCTCTTGTTTGGAGGCTGTCTTTCAGTTGCAGATGGCGGCCTTAAACTTCCTTACATCATATTACTCACCTTATGTTGCAAATTTTCCTATTAGTTTGTTCTGCATCAACCGACGTAACCCGCCCTTATCGGTACTTCCAGTTATATTTTGGTAATGTAATGGGCTACGGATGGCTCAGTTTCACCGTTGTTCGGCGATGTTGCGGGACACAGGTAGCACGAATGCACCGCTCGGTTGTTGGTCTGTTCTCCGAGCTTGGAAGTTGGACGGCAAACGTTTCACAACCAACCGACGTGACGTCATGATTGCGGGGTTGAGTGGGTAAATTCTTCCTCTTTTGCCTGTGCTATGTAGTTTTCAAACAGCAGCTAATAAGTCCAAAGTGATTGGTTGGTAGCGAGATGGGCTTCTCGTAATTTGACTGGTCACCTGGGAATCTTATTGGCGTCGTGGTCTCATTCTCGTTGTTCATCGAGCTTGGCAAATGGATTACGTTGGATGTTGGCTCGACAAAAAAGCCCATTGTTTTCTCGTCATTTTATTGCTAAGGGCCCGGGTAAACATACAGGGCATCGTGTAATTTATCCTCTATTGACCTCAAGGTGCTTTTTAATTAAGAACTTTCTACTTTCTGGAAAAAATGATGAAGCGATGATCAGTAACCAGTTCTTAAGTCCGGCTGTTTCGTTCTATAGTGAGTCAACCCGAGGCTTAGCACGAAACCTTACCCTCCATGAACCACGTTCAGATGCAAGGTCCAAGAACAGTGCTATTCGGTTTCTGTTCCACTGCTTGATTCCGTGGACCACCTGAAAACCCAGTAGTTCGTCTCCAGACTTAACTTTTGACAGCCGGCTTTTCAGTTGTGGCTCGATGCTACAAAGAGTGTGAGCAGTTCGGAATCCAGGAGAACGTGTCCAAACCACTGTAGTTAGCGACAGTTGGATTAAGACACGCATATCATATATACAAAATTAGGTAGTCTTATCATATTTTCGAATGAATCAAAAACATCCTCATCCGGAGACGACTTACAAATTCGTCCAAGCTTTCTCTTCTCAGTTTCTGGTTACTTAAAGATCTGCCTAGCGTGCAAACCAGCTGAGCTGCTCCATTTGAAAATTTTAAGCAATTAGAAACCACAAAATCTTTAGAAGCTTTGTTCAAGCCTTGGTCCCTCACTGGTACTACCTAAGGGGGGAGACGTAGTGCATACGTCCTCAATGTTGTTAACTTCATTCACCCCAAACCTTACTGTACATTGAGGGGATTTATTCACCCTGCTGATTAGCAACCGACCGATATCGGATAGTAAGCAACTCTAATGACATGATCAGGCCGATGGACGATAAAAGCTTAAAAAAATCATCCTCAACTTCATCATCCTCCTCGTGAGAATCTCCATTTGGTCAAATAAAGTATTTCTTCAACCTATAGAAATGCTGTCAAGACATTGCAAGAGGTTCCGCGGCCTCAACAAACATTTTACTGAATAGCTGTATTCAAAATTGCTCGAGCCCAATAAAGAATAGTCAATCGCTGGGCTGGAGGTGGAGCCTTCCTTTATACTGTTCTGATCGAGGAACCCGCTCCATATAATGGAGAAAAGAAGAATTACACCAAGTTTCCGTGGACTTGATCTTATGGTGGGTCATGAACTTTGTCACTGATGGTGTCCTGTAGTGATGGCACGCATTCCCTCGAATCGAATCGCAGAACCAGATAGTTTTGGAATAGAAACAGTCTACGATGCAAAAGTATCCAGCCTACCTCATCATTGTTTTTGGTGATCAAGCCATTTGTTCACATGCTTAGTCTTTTAGTGTTTGTACCACGAATGAATTAAAACTGTTCGGTGGATTTAGCATGCCCTTGGCCATAGAAATATGATCGAGGCAACCAACAGCAACGTCGGGTTTGCGCTGAAATTCTCTATCAACTGTCACGACATTAAATGAATGTCTCCTGTGCCTGTTCTTGTTATTATGCACTTTCTGCCCCCTTAATGGAGAAAATCACTGCAATGTTTGAGATTACAAGCGGTGCGGCTCGGGGAGTAAATACGTTCGACAGAACCACACTTCACTAGGCCGAATTGGATTAAATTTGTGAGCATCGTGGGACGGAAAGTCATGTTGGAACAAGTCCATATCCCGCTTCTAAAGGAGTTTGCATGGAAAACATTAAATCTAGTAAAAAAAACTTACGTGGAATCCCCAGTATCAAACATCAGTCCTGTATGCTGATCGAAAAGATAGGGGGTTTGCTCAGAATGACGGGCAACCCAAATACACTTTGTTTCCCGCACTCTGCCATTGGATCATTCTGGACAGTGCTTGCTTTCGGACAGTTCCCTGGAGCGTGTTCGACAGTTCAAACAGATGAACAGTATTGTTTTTGAAAACTGTATCAACACCAAGGTCTTTTCAGTGTGTTCCGAATTATCTCTTGTCTCAACGTGTTTATGTCATCAAGTGCACTGTCAGCTAAAGTAGACCATAAGCTGTTGTCAACAACGAAGTCTAGCAGTCTCGTGCACAGCACAACAGATGACATTTCTTAGCATAAAAAACGAACTTTGTCCATACAGGCAAACAATGATATGTTTGGGCATTCCTTTTCTTACCAGGCTCGCCGGTGTTACTCCCGGGTCTGTCTACTGTTACCTGATACAATTATCAACATAGACAACAGGGACATGGGTCGTCAAATGATTAATCGTCAACTTTAGGGTCATCACAGACATAATTAATGGTGATCCGTTTTGTAACGAACCCGTGAAACAGGTAAATTAACAACACTTACTAGTGAAATCGAAGAGTTGCAAAATTACGGAAACCGCTTCCAAAAAGAGACCCTACGAATGTCTTGAATGCCTGACCTGGGAGGATTTATTTAGAGGATACCAATACTTTTGCAAACGGGTCGAATAGGTGTGTAGTGCTTCAGTTGTGGCTTCATTTGCGGACTTTATTTTTCCAAACACACCCAACCCAATCGAGATGAACTGGGAACTTTCTTTCTCTCTTAGTTGGAATCATCTGCTATAAATAAGAGTATCAAGGGCCTTGTTAATATAGATTTTTCTTTTCCCCATACAGCTGTGGATGGCTGATAAGTAGTATGAACAGACTGCACTTGAAATGATGTCGCATCACTTATCCTTGTTCACTTCTTGCAGGGAGATGTGTGTGACTTGCTGAAAGTTCCCCCTACTCACCTACACACACACCCATTTGAATATGAATTTGGTTTTCACGGAGGACTTAGCTTGAACTCAACTGAATCTTTTGTCTACGATGATCTTCTTCAGCTATGAATGTGCTGAATCAGGCTGCCTCATGTTTCAGTTGGTATGATATTCGGGATATCGCGATACATTGCACAGACGTACTACACTACTCATAAGGTTGCTGATTATCCATGTATTGTCTCTGGTATCTTCAGTCCCGTTAGATTAATGTTAGCACGATTCCTATTATCTTTGCCGCTGATCTTCAGTACCCACAGAGACCCTTTAATCAATGGGCTTAACGCTCTCAGATAAGAAAAGGCATGGACCCATCGATGTGGGGAATAAATTGAAATGTGTGGTCCAAACCGGCTATATCCAACTTTGTTTACCTTTTTCTGAAAAAGCGACGTCAGAATGACGATATCGAGTGAGACGGGATGGCGCCGTTTCACGCACATCCCGAGAGTTTTGGTCACACAACATGCAAGATTTAGGGTTAACGCTAAACTTACGGTCAGGTCCTGTTGAAAGGTCAGGGTTGGCTCTTGTCTGGCTATAATTATAGCCCAAGGGAACGTCAACCAATGGAGTTGTCGTAATTTCTCAAGAAGAAGTTGTTGTTAGTAATGTGGTCGTGACGAACTAAGTGAATGGCAAGTGAGGAGCTTGACTGCGTTCGACGATTACATCCTTGTCCCAGTCTACCTAGCTCACCGTACGTAGCACATTGCAGAACACTCCCTTTTGCACCCAGTACAAACTTCGACCAAAATGTAGGCGAATGAATTAGTGCACTTTGACATCGAGACACTGCTCGGCATTTTTCTTGCTTATACGAACACAAGTATACCAGCAGAGATGCCACCACTCAAAATGTGATAAGGGATTCGTAGCTTTCACGTTCCCGTTTGATCAGTCATCCTCCTATCCTGGCATAATTTCTCTGGTGAGCCCACACCAAAAGGGGCAAAGGACTGGACTCGAGTTTTACTCCTAAAATAGCTCATCAGAGGTGCGATTCCTTGGTCACACCAGAGTTTGACTTCCGGAGATCTGACACGCGAGGTCTATTGTGGTGTCCAAGAACCCGTGCAGAGAGAGATGCCGATTAATTACTGCTGATGAAGGCCACCCAAGTAATCCAACCGTCAGGTGCCAGAATGCCATAAAAATCTATGCTGCTAAATTTTTTTCCAGTAAATAAAGATTTAATAAGCGGTTGTTACAGCGGCCGTAAAAACCTTTTTCCGAACCAAAGCGCCAACTTTGTTTATTGTGATGTCGCTGGCTACTGCAGGAAATTTCCAGAGCGTTGGATGCAACTTATGACGCAACTTATGTCCAGGGTGAATTTCGAATGACGATGACCATATGACTATACGTGGTCAAGTCCAAACGCACTTTGCGCAACGATGGTTACCTTCACAGAGAACATTTGGCTGTTTATTTGTTTGAGATGGGATAGACTGCAACACAAAACTGCAGCATCATAAGGCTGAATTCCAGGATAGTTGACGTTTGCGTTCTTGCTGGAGCTTGTTGTAATTCATGAGGAGGATCGCGCTTGCATGTTGCTCTCGTATCGGTCTTTATGGACTAGCGAAACCTAGTTTTGTGTTTAGGAAGTATCTGATTGCACCTTAGGGATTAGGTTGACCAAAGTGTACTTCAGGTGTATGCAACTACAGCGTGATACCTATAAGTTTTGAAACCAACACCTTTCTTACAAACAGGAAGAACCAAAGGGATAGTTATCGATAACTGTGGTCCTTTATGCACCACGTGCTATTTGCAAGGATAACTTTCCTCTGTGAAGGTCGAAAATCATAGACACTATTCTAGAAGCCAGGTTTATAGTATATAACACGCAACCAGTATCCATGATGGGTCCACGTCTTTGATGACTTGCTTTCCCATTTTCGTTCGCGTCGGCCATTCCAAAAAGTAAAAACAAGTGTACAAGACTGCACTACAAATAATTTGCAGCGTAATGACATTTTCCGTCCGGTCGGACGGCCTCGACAGCACCAGACCCTTCTGCGAACTGTCTAACAGTACTTTTGCCGTAACCGCGTGCTTTGTACGCTCATTAGCCCGTCAACACCACTGCAAAACTCAGAAATATAGTGCCTTGTCACTGTGGCAAACGGGAATGACCGCGGTTGATTGATCACACTTGCACCTACTGGAGTTTTTAAGCAGGTTCCAGGCTTGATGATAGTGGAAAAAACGTGGCTAAAAGATGTAGGCAAGAACCTCAATGCAGTCAAATTCCTCCATTCGGTTGGCCTTGTTACGACGATTGTTCTCCAAGTCTGCGAAAACAAATCGCAGATTTGTCAGAAGTTTGACAGAAATATTGTTGGAAATGTCATCTAGTTTACCAGATCAGAGGACTATAGTTAAATTTCAAAGGAGTTTGAAAACTGCTATCCACGATTGAAATACCAATGTGTTAAGAGCAGTTTCCTTCACTGAACCATGCATAGAGATGTAGCCTTTTGTAAAATTTGTAAACATTGGAGAATGAAAACTCAAGACGTATTCTTGCCTTCACCTCGGTGGAAACACCTGACACCCATGTATCTACCGTAATTTTGGTTAGATTCAGAGCTGGTTTCACTGGATCTGACCAATTGGTCAGGAATTTTACTATATACCGGTGTAACGGTGTATACTACTGCTGAGGCGTGCAAGTAATCTATGGACTGGTGTCCGAGCTGCGCCTCCGCATCTGACGGCAGTTACGGGTTACTCCGGATATTAGGAAACTGCTTTGCAGTGTTCGTTTGTTATTGTTTAGCATTCAATGAACGTCCAGGAAAGTTCAAGAGGCCGCTTGAGAAGGTTCACTTTCAAAAACTTTACTTTCGTGTTTAATAGCTTGCAACTGCTTGGTTCGTGTTTGCTGATAAAGTCGCAGCGAACGGCGTTCCGCTTTTCACGGGTAGTCATGTTTGATTTCTTAGTTGCACATGAGACAAACACCACCATAAGTTTTCAGTCCCTTGGAATTTATTCTGACCAGAATTCGTTCCAAAATCTGTTCAGGGGTTCAAGATGAGGGCTGGTCCCCCCGCGAGCCTCCAAACTGAGTGGCAGCTTCAAGTAGCCGTCATGTCAGGTAGGTAGTGCTGTTCACTGAAGACGGTCTTTTCAGGAAAGAATACCTGGTCTTCCAACTATAGTGTGGCTCATTTTCTAACAAACACAACAACGTATTTTTCTGTTCATCAACAAGTTTATTAGGTGGCACGTGAAAGAACTGAAGGGGTCCAGTATGCGGAGCTAACGTTGTATGAACTAGCTCCGTCTGTGCCCCATACGGTAAACTTAGACGTGTGTTGGTGTTTGGGCAATATATGGATTGGAGGAATAGGCCTGTGGACATGCGCATGTGGGTCTGGTTCATTGGAAGTCCACTGGAAACAATCTCAGGCGAGGGTGTTACTGCAAATTAGTTTGATTATTCCTTGGTTTCCAATATTTCCCCAACGCAGTTTATCAGTCAGTAATGTCATGAATAATGCAGTTACCAAAGGGGACGTTTGCTAACTGAATTAGCGTGGGTTCTCCCATGATGATCTGAATCGTGCACGCTCCAGTTACTCTCGGCTGAGCCCAGTCGTTTGCCTGGACCGAGATAAGCCAGTCGGTTTCGACACTACACCGTGTGGGAATATCTTCCATCCACGCCTACTTGTAACTGGGATCGCAGTCCACGAGGGTGGTCCATCTTCACCATCAAAATCAACATTCTCATTACCGTCGTGCTCATGTACTTCAGAATCATCACAAACACAGACAGATCTCTCCCGTTTATGGCATGATTGGACAGCCTACGGATGCTGTTGACCAAATGTGGAAAACGAGCCTCAACCGAATTCCCATTTCGATATAGCTTGCTCGCCCAGTGATTCATGTTCCAAACTGTGGTGGACAAAACATGAACCCACTTGCAATGCAGTGACTATGTAGGGATATTACGGTCTGTAGAATAGGTTTACCTATTTAGCTGACAGCCTGGCGTAAAAAGATTTCCTAATTGGCTGATTTCTCTATTGATCACTTGCACGTGAGTGCTTTTGAAACATCCAGCAAGTGAGCTGACAAGCTGTTCACCTTCTCAGCATTATCAATAAGTTAGTGCAATTACTAAAAAGCCGTAAGTGTTTCGTCATCTTGGGCATCAACATGTATTACATGCGTATTGTTGTCAACGGTGATGACTTCGACTGAAGCACCAGGAAATGACCGAAGCCTGTCAAAGTTTCGAAATGAGTCTCAGGTTTTCGTAAATAGCCCTTACCTGCATAACTTGATGCGTACTAAAGTGATAATGACGGTATGATTATGTTTACTCTGTCGATAACCTCCAGCCCGAGGGGTGCGTTGCAAAGAAGCCTTTTGGGTTATTGGATAGCCAGGCGTCCCTAAGAGAGAGCAAAATTGACGAAGAAGTGTTAAAATTTATTCTCTTCGTATCTTTCTAAGTGAACCAACACTTTCAAAGACATTTAGTCTTCTATTGGTGATTCACATTTATCGCAGAGGCCAATTTTTTTACATTGATAAATAGCGGTTTGATGTGATCAGTCAATTTTCACCATGTTTCTGTGCACTCCAGGTATCGTTTTAAGGGGGATCTTTGTTCTTGGGTTCATACACCGTTCTTGCCAACCCACTGCACTTAGACTCTTCAGCAGTGATTGATTACCCGTTCAATCCACGATATCCCGTTAGATATATAGGTTTGTTTGGAACTGTGACAATATATCAACGGTAGTACCATGGAAATAACGCCAGACCCAAGGTGATCCAGAAATCCTGGCTGTGGTTGGACATTAAGGATTCTGTTATGCAACGAGAAAATATATGAAATTTTCAAAATGGGTCAACCGCCGAACTATTGCGATGTACTAGACAGATTTAGGACAAATTTACGTAGGTCTTGAAGAATTGCGCTCCAAATCTATGGGATGACTGAGCTTGCCAATACGTCTGTCTTGTACCCAGTGCAACAGTAACGACTGCTGAGGGGAGTGATTCCATTTGCTGGACTTTCATTCTGTTTGGTTACCGATGACTTCTCGGGTTAACGTGACTGCCACCGTTTTTGGTCCGCAGCTACATTGCGCTTACATGTCCTGATTCCATGATCCGAGGTTCGTTGACAGAAATCGGTGACAGTGGTACAGCGCTGTTTATTTACGCCGAAAACTGTCTGAACCAATCGGGAACACATGTGAACGTCAGCGTAAAAAATGAAATTCGTGAAAAAAACGAGGTAGTTAAGTTAGAAGTAACTTCACTCTAAATGCCACACGTGTAATTAGCCTTGTAACTGAAGTTTTTGATCACCTTACATCGCACAAACCAAGTGAAAATGTGCCAACCAGAATTATTGATTTAGTGCACCAAACAACCTAAGCTAGACGAAACCAGTTAGCCATCAATCCAAAATGCAGTATTGAGGACTTTTGGTGCTGTACCGCTCATTGTATCATTGAGGAAAATGGTCTGATTTTCGTATTCTCTTCGCAGTTTCTGTTTACCACCTGTCATTCAAACAAACCTGCCCACAACTTCACACGGGATACAAAAATTCTCTAGAACAAGGGCCAGAGAAATAAAGTCCACGGGTAACGTTAAATTCTAATGTCGTTCAATATGGATGGTGTTCAAACAGTACAGAAGGCTTGGCCGGAAGTCCTTTGGCCCATTTTCGTCCGTGTATGACCGCCACAAGGGACATGGAGCATTGCGTTTGAAGACCTACTGAAGAGAGGTTGGCATTTCATCTAATTTGATCGGTCGCCCGTGGCTGAAGAATGCAGCGACACAAGGCGTAGGCTTTTGTGCGGGACAATCGTGAATGCGAGATCAGCTGAGATCAATATAAGTTGAAAATGGGGGTTTTATTTCCTGCCTTGTGGATTAGGCGGCTCAACCTCTTATGATTTGTAAACTCAGGCAGTTGATTTGCCGAATCCCCTACACACACACTTAGGGCAGCTCAGAACTTTATGGCTGATCGTTCGAGGCAAATCCATAAGTAAAAAGTGAACGGTATTGGGAAGTGACTTCGAGGACTGAGAGGCAGCAAATGGTGAATCACTTGTCCGGGGATTCAAGGTTCGTTTAAATGCGTTGCCGAAGAGAGCGCTGTTTTCCATGACCAATTCATATTGGCGTAAGCAGAAAGGTGGCCAACCCTTGACCTGACAGAGGAGTATGAAGGAGATTACGAAACGTTTGAGTGCTGTCGGTGCTACTCGCCTTCCAGGATGGGGTCCGCGTGATCCCCACTGCTCCTGGTTGGAGACACTACAAGATATGGCTGCCAAGCGATGTTGGTGGCGTTCTTGTCGTCAGTTTCTATCCCGATTGCCTGAGTGAATGTCTAGAAGTGTAGACACCTCGGAATGACTGTAGTAAGCTAACACCAAGTCCCTTCTCCATCCAACTTTAGTCTTTTCTTTGCAATAAGGCTTTTAAATAAATCATGGTTGTACGGCAGTGAAGCATCGGTGTTGAACACTGATGTCATGCTGTCGATGATGATGATGCTGATGATGGCACAAGAGACTTTGACCTCAGTGAACATGAATGAGGCTGTAGTTCCTAAGTTATGGCTTGAATTTTTCTATTATCCTAGTTACAAATTTACCTGAGTAGCATGTGGTTTAGCACAGGTGCGGCGGATATTACTTTATTGTGTAACCCTACTTATTTGCAAATACTTGGAAATGTCGATCTGAAGGTGGTCGGTAATAGACTGAAGCATCGCTAGAGGGAATTTCAGTACTGTGAATAGAAAAGGGGTCACACAGTCGGTTTAAAACGAGAAAGCTTTGTGGAAACGCGTCGGGCAGTGGGTTAGATACTGAAGATAGGCGGTCATGGGTGGAGACCGCGAACTCCGTTCCACGGCAACTTCTATAGGCAAAGTTCTGTGCTTGGACTTTCTGAATTAGTTGGATGTACTCTGAAATAAAATAAGTTTTGCTGTTGAGGACAATGATATGGGCTCAGTTAGCATAGATGGTCTGTGGTTTGCTGAGCTAGGCATACACATTACCACGTACGCACCGCTGTTCACCGAAGTACTGCTAATGTCATCTCGATTGGTGATAAAATGTCTACAATTAAGCTGCTCAGCTCATCCGATAAATTAGCGACCATAAAATTGGATGACAAGAAGACTGACCATCTGATTAGAGTATTTTTTGATAATAAAACCAAGAGGTTCCTTGAGAATGCACTGCATTAGAGACGCTTCAGTAAAATAAGTGAGATGGTGATCAGCCTCAAAATGGGTGGGGAATGTAACAGAGAAACAGTGGGTGCAATAAGGAAGACGAACTGACGACCAAAGGCCTTTTGTAATCCTGGAGCATGGCCAGATGAAGTTACTACCGGTGGTGACTTCGAGGTAATTTACATCAGCTGCGGTGATACACTATGGATAAAATCCTGATTACGCTAGAGTTAGAGAGGAGGCAACACCTTGGTCTTCTAAAACGCCAAGAAAAGGTGAACGTACTCGCGACCACCTTACAAGTTTGCCTAATCCTCTGTATGATGTTGCGTGGGCCCCTGAAATATGATAGCCATCAAAAAAGGGAAGAGTCAATCGGTCAGCAGCTGATTACTGGGGTTCGATTGAAAGTTTCAGTCTTGCTATCAGAAATGTCTTACCAGTTTTTCGGTTTCAAACTACAATCAGTCATGCAAAACACAACACCTTCATCACCAAAGGAATTCCGGCGACTTTTAACCAGTGTGTTTTTCTGTAGCTTTAGATTAGCGCTTTTAACATGCCTGTATACAGATTTAAAATGAAACTTCGCAAAAATGATTTTTGACAACGGTGATTCTCTCCGACCTAAGGTTTCAAGCCCATTAACCACCTGAACAGATGGAATCACTGAGGCGCTACCTGACGCCGCCGGTAACCCATACCGCCTGTATGATGTTTGTCCTTTAATGCGGTCGCATTAGCATGCCGCGTGGGTAACCGATTTTTGTTATCACCTGGGACTGCTAGTGGAATGGTTCACATTATTCGCGTTACGAATCCACTGAAAATGCTTTGAATAAAACCGTGGGAACGAGAAAGCAGTAAAAAAAATCAGTGACAATTTGATGGAAATTGTTCTGTTTATGTTGACTCTTTATCACCAGTTTTAAAATGTGGGGTTTTAACCCTTGGGCTTAATCTTTATTGTCCGCTAAAAGACACGGGGAGGGTACACAATTATTGTAGCGCCATTATAATGCCGACAGCATATGGCATCCACTTCACAAATCCTAGTTTGGCGAAGTAAGCTACAAGATTCCAAATTTTTGCAATTTGACAGCCTTGAGCTTCAGAACGCTTCACAGCTGATTGATATACTGCGCTCTCCGAGAGTACCTCACGCATGCATTAAAACAGTAACTGTGTGTTTTGAGTTTGTGGGGGATTCAGTTGAAGTCAACATGACTATGTTGTCTATAAACTTCTTGAGGTTATAAATGTGACACGCTACTCATAAGGTTGGTGAAGACTCTATCACAGCTCACGACCAGTTCTGCTCCATTGTACTCACCAGGTAGGCACAGTCCCCGAGTTTCCGTCGACCTAATGCTGAGGTTGGATCCAGATTGCACGAAATTCGACAAATACACTCATCTATATATCAATTTTGATTTGACGGGGGACTCACATGGAACCCAGCTGAATCGCTTGTATATGAAGAAGAACAGCTGAATGATATAGTGAGCTATACAAAAGTATATTGCGTCGATTGAGCTGGCGGGAGATCCAGCTGCAGTTAACCTGAATATCTCGTTTGTAAATTTCCTCAGGTCAGCTTAGCCGAAGCTTCTTTTAATTCAGTTTTTTTCAATGCATCAGCTATAAACCGTGTACCATAGACACACTGGTTCCAGCTGCTATAGTTTCGATCACCAGGAAACGGGAGAGTGTGGGACATACAGTTTCTCCCAACTTCCGCTTGATTCGCAGCCGACTGCTTATGACGACATACATTCATATTGGTGTACAATTAAACAATGAGATTTATGGAAACTCGGGTTTCTAGAAGTACTAAGGCGTTAGCGGGCCATCCGGAGTCTTCATTTGCCGTATGAGCAGTATCGAAGTGTCCCAAATTTTCGTGGAGAAAAGAATCTCTTTCGGTTGTCTTGTTTTTTTGGATACAGAGGATGATCTGAAGATGAATGCTGCGCGAAAGTTCTAGACGCAGCGTCAAACAAGTCTCCGGGACTGTCCAGAAAAAAAATCATCATCATCATTATTGACCTTAAGAACCGCGTACCTGTCATACAGTGGTTGCAGCTGCCACAGTTTCGTACACCGATGATTTGGGGAGGTGAGGTAGGTAGCTGCGCATTGGAAGCGGTAGCTGATGAACTGGTTCGTAAAAACAGGACTGTCAGTGGACTGTTAAGTGAAGGGACTAAGAAGAAAGCTATGCATTAAAAAATAGCTTGGATGCATGAGCGCCATTGAGGACGCGACTGGGCCATGTCTGACAATGTCTCTAACCATTGATGTGGCCCGTACTTCAGTATTGCTGATCCGGTGTTCCCACCAGATTCGGGCAATGCTCCGAAGACATCGATGGTCAAACACTGAAACTCTTTTGCCGTCCTCGACGCGCAGCGGCCAGGTTTCTGATCGGTATAATAACTGTAAACTCGACCCTTGACGGATAAGCTGATGTCACGCCTACACTACTGGTGACGCAAGTTGACAAAAGCTGCTCTGGCCTTCCAAATCGGGATGGAAATATAATCTTTTGCGAGACCACCGGGACTGATACAGCTGCCCAGGTAAACAAACTTGTCTACTATCTAACTCGGCTCATCCACAAGCATGAGGTTCGGTTCTGAGCCCACACAATCTCGCAGTAGCACTTTACGCTTTGCCGGTGTGAAGTGCGAGCAAAACCATAAGGCCCTGTTTGGACCAGAGTCCTAGTATCCATCATCAGCTAGGCAAGCAGTTTTTGGGGCAGGTCTAGTGTTGCTTGATTGTATTTCGGCCAGTGTTCAAGAAATTGAGTAACAGGTCTACTGTAAAAGAGGAGTAAACTCCGTTAGAAACTGAGGAGCTCAAACATGCTCGACAAAGTATACTACGGACAAAGCTGAAACCCTCCATATAGGAACAGTGCTGTCCTAGGAAGCTATTTGTAACATCCAGTTTCTTGAGAATCAAGCACGGTTACCTTGTGGCGTATCACTACCACCTTTTACTTGGACGCACTTTAAGTAGGGAACAAATATGGGCACCATCACCATCCATCTAAAGGACACAGTAGTCTACCACAGAAACAGTTGCCGTCTGTATTTCTAGGCATGCTGAACCGTAGAAATTTTAAGGTGACTGTATATCAGGTAGCAACTTCTTATGTCACTGTGTGCTGAGAGGGCGGAGGTCTTCATCAGTGGTATACTTGAGCTTATAGGCGATCTGCCCAGCATAATTGAACTTTGACGCTGGGTGGAAGCTTAGGTCATCTTCTGATTGGTCGGTATTCCGGTTGTCTTTGGACGAAATACACTGCATTGCAAATTACAATGTTATTAACGAGTGACTCCACTGAATATTCAATTTATGATATCCCTCAGTAGATGTGTTGTACAATGTAATTTGTTGGTGAATGTATTGCCTACAACCGTTCAAGTGGGACAGAAGGTCGGTGGAAACTCGGGACTGTGCCTCTCTGATGAACCTCAAAATGGACGAAATATTCTGTGGGCTTTCGTAGAATGGTGTGTTGTGTCAAGCAGTCCCTATTCTTGATGAAACCGACTCTTACCCGTTAGTGCCGCTTTTGGCCCAGTGTATGGTTCCGCACGTTTGTTGGGTGGCTACATTTGAAGTATCCAGCTGAGTTTCTCGGTTTATTTGAAAGTCCTTGGCCTCGATAGCAACCTGATATAAGTGAGAAGTGAGCGCTGTTACCAGAATTATTCAGACTGCTAAAACATGTTCATTATCGGGTGTGGTTGAATGCTTACTACAAAAACCAACACACAAAGTGTATGCGTTAAACCGCCGTCGGTCACATCATCACCCTTGTCGTTTATCAGCTGTGGAACCGCGCAGCCGGCTTTTTGTTGTACTGATATCCCCTCGGTATTCCTTACTCGTCACATAAATCAGGCAAACCGCATGATTCAGCGTGATCTCCGGTTCTGAAATGAACCGACCGTACTTCCGTTTTAGATCGCCATGGCGATTCGAAACGAAGACGCGGATCTGAAATGAGGCGCCTTCTGAAAGCTTTGGGGGCCGAACTTTTTGGATGTAGGTATCATTTAGTATTGTTTAATTAACTACACAATTGAGTAGGAGCTATTCCTGGTCGATATAAAATAACCAGTGAAGAGCATATGTAATGTCAAATACAGTTTACTTGGACAATCAGCAGAACCCAGTACAAAAATCATTCAGGGAGTTACACAAGATACAGGCATACGACAACAAAGTGACTACTGGAAACAAAATCAAGAAGTGCACTTTAATCAAAAGCTGCCCTAAAATGTGGGACGCCTATTGTATGTGAGGCGCGGAGCAACAATTTGAACTGGAATCATCACGCAGACCATCGGGCTCCCCGCCGAGTTCTGGAGCTGCCAGCGTACGGACAACTTCATCTGGAAGACCAAGGTTAAATCGAAGAGGAATCTTGTATGAGCACCAAAGGCAAGGTGTCTGGAGGTTGCTGTGGCTGGTTATGCTAAGTGGAGTGAACTAACGCCAGGATTTACTCTTGGACACAGTTGTGGTGAGTGAAAACTTCACACCGTCTACTACTCACTTGTGGATAGAACGAGGAGATAGAGATGGTCTTTGTGTATGTGTACCACCTTCCCGGTGTGAACGGACAGAGCGGTTGAACGTTTCCACAAATCGCTGGCCTATCCAGTGGGAATGCTATCGGTATGGATCCAACCATACCATGCACTACAGCATTACCGGGAGATCCTGCGTTCTTGTCTAAAATTTGAACAGATATACCAGTCAAGGAGAGGCGGTCAAAAATTTTTGCAGTAAACCAGGCTGCTGGTTGAGCTCGTAGACAGCCAAATCCTCCTTTATTAAAAAGATCATCTTCTAAACCGATCATATGGGATGTAAAACGTCTAGCCTATGGAGTCGAGAAGGATCAAATGAACTCTAACAGACCTGGTGAAGTTTACATGGCCAAGTGCTTCAGAGCATATAGGAGCTGTTGAAACACCTTTGCGAAGCTTTGGACAACTTTCTTTGCACAGAAACGCCCATCAAATGTACGAGTGTTTAATGCTGATATTGACTCAGTCAATATAATGGACAAGGCCAATCAACTTCGAGGGTTACCCATAAAAAACAACCTGTGGTCACAAGCAGGACGCAGCTGTGAATTCGTACATCCGGTGGACATCATGGGTATAGTAACAATGTGAGCACCAGTGTGTTGGTAAGACTCACCTGATTGGAACACGATCTGAATAGTAGCCCTCCTCCCTTGGGTCAACTCACACGGCGTGAGTCTGCACGGTTTCACGCTGACTGAATCGACTCGAACTCTTGAGCCTGAATAAGATGGATGTTACTGGTGAGGTGTTCGTGTAAGTAAAGCAATGTTGAAAAGGACAGTGCTATATTAAGCGAACCAACTCGCTGGTGCTTGTATTATGGGAGAACGGGTTTATCAGAAGATGCAACAACACTAGAAGCTAGTGTGGGTAAAATATTGTTTCATTTGTTATGCTAAACAACAAATCGAAACGAACTTCCGACCATTATTCGTTTTGAGTCGTATACAAAGTTGATTAAGACTCACCACAATCTGTATATTGTACATTTCGAGCTTTGATTAGCGTACAAATAGCAACTACCATAAATAGTATGCGCTGGAAATGCATAGTTGTTTCGAAGTCAGACTGCGTTTCTACTACCCCTTACTTTATACAGGTGTTAAAGCTGATCGGGCAATTACTATTGGTCGGATTCGGGCTTGGGTTCATGCTAAAAACCAGCGCCAAGTAAATAGTACATTTTCAGACGAACATGGCGTGGTTCGTTTTCATTAACCCTCGCTAACATCACTGTGTCAACCTAATGTTCAGTGCCGCTTATATTTGAATAATAATCAGTAGGTCAGGTTATACAGGACTGGTAAGAGCAAAAAATTCAACCATAACCCATTAATGATGGGTTTGTTCCGTCAGGGTAGAACCGGTTACATTCGTTGCAGGCATCAGGTTGAGCACATCTAGCCTGATAAAATGAAGTCATTTCTGCGGAATCACCGGAATTTTCCAACAGTTATGAAGCTCTACGTCAACTCAGTCACATCAGCCAAACGACCTACTCCAAAGCTTGGTTTAGTTTGTTCTTGCCATTTAAAACCGGAACAAAACGCCACGTGAAAAGCAAGGCAAGCTTGGTACTGAACAAAAACGTTCATTTTTGTCAGCCGCATTCGGAACGACCATTTGTTGGTTTACAAGATGAAGGAGCCTAATCCAAGCGTAAGGTTGGCATAACCAACCAAAACGGCTGTGACAGCACGTGATCACATCTGATGTGAGGAAGTGTCAGTGAAACACAAGCTACATAGGAGGGATATCCGAGCAACGGAGGTTATGGGTGCTGAAACAGGCCTGGTGTCTGGTTCCCAAATACTTACTCAATACTACGCTTTCAGTGATGTTTTTCTATAGCTTATAGCCATTTGGAATTGCGGGGATGAAGTAAAGAGGCATACGCCAGCTGATGGATACCACTGGGAAGTTGAGTGGCTAGCCGGGTAAGAATAGGTGCAGCGGAAATAACAGCTTACGAATAACTGAAAATCCGGTTTTCCAAATAGGAGAAAATGACCCCCTGTGAGAACATCCAAACCCTTTTCCTACTAATCGGGAATAAGTTGCACATATCGACGTCGTCGTTGCATAGCACGTTTTAGACAGACTTTGTTTTCCTCAGCTGAACTGGAAAGAACTTTCATTCTATGCAGGCGATTCGATTTACTACCGAACTTTGACAAATGAATACCTCGAAGCCCATCATTTTCCTCTAGATAGTTTCTAAACTTTGATTAAGATAGTATTTTT
The DNA here is from genome assembly GCA_003604175.2 of Clonorchis sinensis. Taxonomy (NCBI): domain Eukaryota; kingdom Metazoa; phylum Platyhelminthes; class Trematoda; order Opisthorchiida; family Opisthorchiidae; genus Clonorchis; species Clonorchis sinensis. Next base: position 151,368,753 of record CM030370.1, read on the forward strand.
GTTAACAACATCGTCCGATATTTTCCGATTTCCCGAGAGGATTTCCCCAAGGTGCGTCCGGTGGAAATAGCAGACCAGTTAGTGCCGGATAATGGACGATTCCGCGATTTTCAGAGGCGCAATGACGATCCCTTTTGGCTTGGTGGATCAGACGGATCTTACAGTTGACGTCTCATCCTAATAAATGTTCTTATTGCACAGCCGGTCCACGTGAGAACTTGTCAACGTAATTTACACAAAACGCTAATTTACCTACCACAACTGCCCTTCAGACGAAAAGCTCGGCGAGGATGTAGAAATAAGACGGCACAAAATGAAATCAATTGTTTGACGTGAAACAAGGATAACACTTGGTTCACCTTGGGATAATTCTTCGACCACCTAAGGAGTGGCATTTCAGCTAATCAGCATCGTACCACGTACGTGTTCAATGTTAGGAAGTCGCTGCACTATGCCTCGTCACCACCGCTCTACAGTATCGATTTCCGCCACCCTTGAGTTTGAGCAATCGTTTGTTTTTAATCTATCCTTCTTCATAACCTCACATTCTGTACATCCGCCATCCGTCAAGCAAATACCTACTCCGTCATACAGACCACATGATTCGAGGCTCACTATGTGATTGGTAGCAGCGCAACAGCGAAAGTGCTTGAATAGCAGATTACATCAGCACCACTACCTCCGACCCCCCACTCCCGACATCGTCACGACCAACAACAAGAACACAAACGCAAAAATTCTAATGCGGCTGTTGACTCGACCAACCGAAACCTCATAGATTTGAATAGATTTTTTCACTTCACAGATAAACTATTTTTGCGTTTCGGTCGCGAATGATTCCGAAAATGTGGCTTGGTCAGGGGTGCATACTAGTAGCGAAGATGGTTAAGGCCATATTGCAGCGTCATAATCTGATTTCCTCGGCATGGAGACTACGTATACATAAGCTGTGACCGTAAAAATGGCTGTTCTGTGTACGGCTATTGGTGTTTTTGTTAATTTATCAGAATCGATCGAATCGTCAGTATTGAGCGAGTCATCTCGCTCAGTTTAACACAACCAAAAAAATGGAACGGTTCATCTGCTTGGTGAACGTAAAGTACTTATACGGCACTTGGGAAAAGGCGATAGGGAGGAATCAATATTTGACGTAACTGAATAAACTGATGAACACCTGGCTGACCATGGTCCATCTATATTCGAAATCACTCGATAGGCTGACCAAATTCACCATATCACCGACTAATTGCTGGTATATGAATTGATCCGGTTGTTTGAGCGTACCTGTCGGGAGGGATAGCTTGATTCTATTCAGTTCAACGGCTCACAGTGGTGACGAACCAGTCGAGTTGTAATTTCATTTTACTCGTCCGATTTCAGTAGATGCAGAAACAGTAATTGTTGTACTAGTACAGGGGCATGGCTGAGTGCTACTTCATATAAGAGATGTATCTAGTTTTGCACTTTAGCTATCCGGTGGGTGGTTTGATTCGTTTGTGGTTGAACGGTTGATTCACAATTTGTTTTTGCTTTGCTTGGTGGAGTATATTTCAGGGTTCTAGATAACGTGATGGTGCTTGATGATAGCGCGGATCATTGAGGTGTCGTTTCTTTGTACCAGGCCGATATCATCCGAGTAATAAGCCTACACGCAAGCCAGGCGATCAATATAATGACAACGGGTAAAATGTGTAGTTGTGGCAGTAGTATAGCCATGGTAAAGTGTTTATTCTTCCAACCTCTTTGGAAAACCTCGAGAAGTAAACCGAAGTTACGTCGTCGATTGTCAAGAAAATCAATGCACCTAACTGACAGTGGCTGTACAAGGACGCACAATAAAAGCGACTATCTTGAAAAGAGCACCAATCTTTCGTATTCGTGGTAATATGACGCTCAGCGGCATCGTTGCGAGCACCCACCACTACGTGATTACTGCTGATGTTTGCGCAAAGCTCTCTGCGTAAACTATAAGCGATTAATTTTCTAGACTTAATGCGCACTCATAAGGTTGCTGAAAACTCTTCAACAGCCCATGACCGGCTTGGCCCTTCTTGGGGCTCAGCAGGTAGACACACTTCCGCTCTTATTGGCTCTTTATGTACACTGAACCGTTCGACCTCAAGTGGCTGAACAGCAATGTGATTACTTCTCACTGAGATAGCACAGCATATCCTTCATTCAATAAAAACATCACGTGGGCACGTGTGGCTCACGTCTGGCTTTTCCCGTGATGACCTTTGAGAAGGAAGTTTTACTCATAAGCGAAACTACTCACAAACTCACTGAAAACTCCGACTGCCCACGACCGGTGTCACCCTTTTTGGGGCTCATTAGGCAGGCAACCTTATGAGTATTGCATTACGTATATACAAGGTGAAATTTAGTTTAACCATCGGTTCTCCGGCAATCGGAAGATTCAAAGATCCAGGTTCAAAGGTCCACAAGATGTTTATCGCAACGAAAGTTTCTGAAAAGAGGAGGATACGAAGAATGGAAAAAATGATAATGTTTTTCAGCTGCAAGACCCTCTAGATGCCTCGAGATGCCTGCAACAGATGGAAACACGGGCGAATCTACTGCCAGGTTGCCCAAGCATTGAAAGGGCAGTTGAGATGCAGAAGTTGGGTTAGAACCACGGCCCTTCCAATCAGTAAGTTAGCGCCTTAACCAGTGACCTACCTGGAGAACATATCTTAACATTGGATTTTAGCGTACAAGTCAGCCTCTGGTACTTGACTAGGTTTCGGCAACACATTCAAGCTTGGAATACTCGTCAAAACCACAGCAGGTAAACCTGCGGTCGGTCAATCACTGTCGTTCGATTCGGTGATATGGGCCTACTCTATGATGTTGCTTTGTGGTAAACAGACCGTGGCATCGGTGCTCTCTTCTCAGACCAGCGAACACAACAACAGGTTGATAGTAATTGTGGCAAGATTAACACCACATATTTCCAGTAAGATCTACTGACAGTGCCGTCATCGCCATTCTGTCGAAGAACAAAGGCGATTGCGTTGCGCACAGTCGGTGAAATAACGTTCTAATTCACACTGTTGAGGGAAGTTAAGCTCACCAACGCAAGAGGATTGTCGGTTTCATTGTACTCTATCACAAAATCTGTCTAAAGATGAGGTTTACTGCCTTTGAAGGTGGCAAATTGACCTTTCATTTTCAAACCCAACCTATGTATCTCGACTTCTCCTGTCCAGGTTTGGGTAACCTGATAGTACTTCAGCCGTCCCGCTTCCTTCGAGTGGCATAGCAGCTAGACACCGAAAGGGTTCTGCGGTTGGTAGGTCATTATTGGTAATTTTAAAAATATACGGCCGTGTACAAATGACTAGAATTTGCTTTGAAATCCTTGGTACCACCTGTTTTTTTCATAGACGATATTCGGTACGCATAAGTAAAGTATTGCAGTTGTGCACGTAGCCGTCTTTGAGAATTTTAGCAATCCCCATCAGTTCATTAAGTGCGGAAAATGCATGCAACACACAAAGGCCAGAAGTTTTAAACAAAAAACACGGTCTGCGTCACGCACTGTGCTCGAATCTCATGATTTAGATCACGCCTTGGCACACATTCGGAGCCTGATGCTGATTGGGAATCTCAACTTCTGACTGAATGCAGGAATGTGGGCTGTAAACCCTGAGGTTTCTAAATCGAAGGGTTTTTTCTTTTAACTACGTGGCTGATGTTTGTTAGTTTGTTCACTGGGCTGGGCAATTTGACTGCACGGTTCCTGACCAATCACTACGTTTCAATGCGCTCCCACAAAACTTACTGATGATGGAACGTTTGCAATCAAATTGTCGAGCTCAGTGAACAAACCAACAACCATCTAAGCTAACTGGGCCACCAACATTCTTCTCCTCACCCTGTATAGTTGAAACAGTTAGGTACTTAGGTAGATAATAGCGAACGTCCTTAATGAATTCCAAAAACCGTTTCGCCCTAAAATCCTGGGCACGAGAAACTTTCAACCACAGCCTATCAGCTTAACATTCTATATCAAATGATGTGTAGCAGTTGATGGTTCTCACGCTATGCCGCAAGTTTATCAACAAAACTGATTCTGGTCAGCACTGACCGCATTTTATTGCATTAAGGTGCCAAGCAAACAAAACAACTGTATAAAAATGTTCTTCCATCAAATTAATAACTAATGCGGAACATTCACTTTATGGCTTAGTACCACCAAACGATACGCATCCGACTGCCTACACAGCTACCGGAACCCAAGCAGTAGAAAACACGTAATGCACTACTCATAAGGTTGGTGAAAATTCTTCGACAGCCTATGACCCGCCTCGCTCTTCTTGGGGCCCATCGGTTAGGCACAGTCCCCGAGTTTCCGTCAACCTTATGTTCTATTTGAAGCCAAATTGGACTAATTTCGATACATACACTCATTTGCAAATCAATTTGGTTTTGCGAGAGACTCACCTGGAACCTAGCTGAATCTCTCGTTTGTGAGGTTTCCAGGCAACTGAATGTACTGCATCAGGCCACCTCATGTTTCAGTCTCTCGCAAAAAACAAATTGATTTGCAAATCAGGAGAAAACACGTTTAATTGTATGTGTTTGAGGGATTTCGAGCATTCATGTTTACATCACTCGCGTTTGAATACTCGTCCTTCTGTCCTGGCGCAATTATTTTAGTGAATTCACTCCAAAGAGAGGAAGAACTGGACTCAATTTTTGCACTTATTAGAGCTCATCAACAGTGCTTCACTTCTTTGGTGTGGACTCACCAGAATAATAACGCCAGGACAGGGGCAGGACTGTTCAAACGAGAGTGATGTGAACGTGAACAAAGCGATTATTCAGACAATTATATAATTGTAAGATCTGTGGATTGATGTCCTGGAATAACTTAGCAGACCGACCACTTGTGCAGATAAGATTTCGATTAATTTAACAGCATTCGACATATAAGGCCCTGTAGCTACGACCTCAAGACCTTGGAGCCTGAGGCCTTCAAGAGTGTTTCTGGACTTTTCCAAAACAATGGTGCAACCTTTACCATTTTCAAGCCACCCGGCATTTTTGACCGTCACAGTGAGCAGAATCTATTAGCAGAGTAAAGAGGTCGTTTAATCAAAACAAACGGGGGAAATCTTTGGTTGATCCTGACTCTTACAACCACCGCGCTGAGAAAACTATTCCCATCGGCAGTGGTGTAATGAGCAACGAGAACTGAAACCGAGTACTAAGTAAACACTCGATCAAGCTAAATGAGTAAAAATAACTCATCTGTTCTTTGAAAACCTACAATAATTTCCGAGAAAGTTTGTGTGGCTTAAGACGTAGAGGACATTCGTTGTGGAGGAGAGCTCCAGGAAGGAGGAGGTGAGGTAAAGAGGTTGAAGACTCATGCCTCCCAGTAACTGAGTCGTCAAGAGCTAGTGTTTCACTGATCTAGTCCCGTTGACGAAATAAGGCAGACGTGGAAGCAACTTCTGAAAACGCACCTAGAGCGACTTTAATTTACCGAAACGTATGAGAAATACAATTAAAACGACCCTGACAAAAAGAAACCGGCGATAACGCGTTGGAACCGGGTTCTAGTTTATTTGCATTTTGCTCAATCTAGGGTGCGGAAATGGGTCTCTGAATGAACAACCCTGAAAACTGGATTTGCATAATGGTGCCATAAGGTCTTTCGTTCACGCCACACAGGAGGAGTCATGAAAAATCAGGCCAAACTCGTCTGAAAATGTGTGATCCGCACAGTCTCATACACGTGCTTGCTCGAATCCGACCATTGGTGGTTGCACGAAGTTTGTGGACTTAGCTATAAAAGATGTGTCGAAATAAGCGTGATTATCCAATCAACGGTGACCGAGTAACTATGCATTTTCAACATACGCTACTGTTGGGTGCTTTTTTACTTGTCTGTGCTTCATCGGAAAGACTATATGCTGTAGTGTGTGTTACGTTAGCATTGTATGGCTGAAAGTGAACAGCTACCAGAAACCGTCACACTTTGTTGTTTTCCCTAATTCCTACAGTTCTAAGGTTGTTTAGAGTTCTTAGTATTTCGCTGGAGATGACATCCAGTGAATGAAGTGCATTCGCGCCATAAAGCATGGGCTCTAATTCGTTATTTGACCAACACGAATGGTCTGTACTACTGCATCGTCTGTTGAAACCGTCTACTTGTCGGTCACGCCCAAAAGCTCTGTCCCATTTCATCCGGCACCTCCATTCTAGAACCCTCCGGCTGGATGATGTTTCAGTAAAATGCAGGGTTGCCTGACAGAGCTATGATGAAATGTGCGGTTGAGTTCATACCGGTTGCTTTCGAGCTAGATCGACTGCACAGTCCGCTCTGATCAGGAACATGGTATACTGAGAGAAAAACTACATCTACCTCGAAATTCTTTGTTCATAAATGAGACGTGACAGCTTTTTGGCTCTGCGCATACTGCAACTATGCGCATCAGTAACTCCTCGAGTTGGTTCACCTCCCACTACCAGCTCATAACTCGGCACAATGGTGCGGTGCTTACCACACAGACTCATAAAACAGTCAGAATGACAGTAGTTGTCCGTTGGGCACCGATGCGGTTTTAGAATACGGCAAGAAAGCCAGTGGTCTATGCTGTTCTGGGCTCCGTTCCCCGTCCACGGTAGTTATTCTCCATGATACGATAGCTAGAGGTTACGTTACAAGTTTTTGATCCGATATCCTTTCCCGGCGACTTCCATCTCACCCAGAAACCTACTTGCATCCGAACTACGTCACCCTGAGTTTACTGATCGTAAAACCGTATTTAATGTCTTCATATTGTTATATTTACTGATGGTGTGAGCCATGGTTAAGGTTGGGAATGATCCACACTTCGGTGCAAGTTGTGCACAGTGCTCGCTGCTTGCAATACCTCTGGACTTGATTGTAGACACATTAAGTAGGGAAGTAAAACGTAAAAAAATGTGAATTCAAATCCAAAAAACCTGGAATTTCAATAAAAGGTGAAAGAAGACCTAAAGTCAACTGAACAAAAACGGAACGAATATTGGACAAAAACGAATGGCAAAGAAGCGATATTGTTACCCTCATTTGTCACCGTGGCTTGACTGCTAGCGAACACAAGACCAGTTCTCTCACCTGTCCCACAGGATATAAACTAATGATTAAAAATCCGATTAGTGCATTACGAATATGCATGTATCACGATATCTCGAATATCGTAGCAACTGGAACATGAGGCGGCCTGGTGCAGTACATTCAGTTGCCTGAAAACATCACAAACGAGAGATTCAGCTGGGTTTCAGGTGAGTCTCTCACAAAAACCAAATTGATTTGCAAATGAGTGTATTTCTCGAAAAATGTGAGTCATTTTCAGAAGTATCCACTAACTTATCTAGTCGTTTGCTCTGTCTAGGTATGACCTCCCCGTTAGTAGCCAAATTCCTGTGCTACGTACAACGCGCAAGAGCATAGCAGTACTACACTACTATACAACCCAGACATAAAATAGAATGTTCTAAATTCCAAGATTTTTCCAACCTCACTTTCAACATTTAAGTTCCACTCTTGAGCCACACTTGTACGAGTGGATACGTGCATAGACTACACTGAAGTAAAAAAAACTGTGGGAACTTACGAGCAACCCATCCCCGATTTTCCTCACGCGTACATAGGTAAGACAGAAAAATTAGACGATGAAAATCGTTGATTTACTGGGACATTGGGATCATTAAACCCAGGGTAAGCAAGATTCTACTGTTCAGTGCGTACAGTTGAGTTCTTCTATGAGTTATGGAGTTGTGTTGTCGTTGTGAGTTAATCAGATCTCATTGTTGCATCGCTGTCAATTTTTCCATGAAAACACTCCGCTCTTTGACTGGCCACATTGGAACGCGTGGAAAAGGCGGAGTTGGAGAAGATATCTTTTTCCTTAGCTGAAGCCACAGCAACTTATCCGTCATAGTGTTATGAACTGCAGGTAGAAGTTGATGAAACTGGGCTTGCATCTAGCGACTGGCGTGAAATGGCGCTTACTTTTAAGCCTATTCGTATACGCAACCGAGCATTTGGCTTACCGTTCTCAAGTCAAATTCCCTGTGGTCTTTTGCAGCAGGGCAAGATAGCGAAAACGGGATAGGGCTTATTATGACTTCGTTGATGGTTCAATGGTTTCCCGTCTGGGGGAAATACTTTCAGCCGACAACGGTGGAAACACGAATCGGCTAACGTTGACTGGGCTGAAGAGATTATCTCTGGAATCAAACGACCTTACTGGAGGTAACACCTAACCGTTCTCGGTGAATTTTGTGCTACCTTGGAGATTGCATCGGGTATGAATGAACATCCGGATGGCGTTTGGGATATTACCCTTATGACAGTTCGCTCGTCACTCTGGGAATTGTCTTGCAAAAACGTCAGTCACTCTCAGGAACCTTCGAATTCCAAAACATTCCCGCTTTTTTCTCAACCGTGAATTGTTTGGTGATCAACGGAAGATTATTCTCATGTGTCCGTCACACAGAAACCGGACCTTATCGTGGTGTGACCATTTTGTGTGCCTCCGTGACCCACTTAGCTATATTGGGCGGTGTTCCGTACGGCACTTGCAGAACCTCTCATACTAGGCTGGTCAGAGGTTATAAGTCTGACCACCAGTCTCTTGGCCCCTCCAGGTTGGGGATCGGAATATGCGTGGCGGCTTGCTCCATGAAAATTCTACTGCACTTGTATTTCCCGCCATATACCGCTGTATTTTGGTTAGGCTTTTGAGCCAAAGGTTACGGTTGAGCGCCCTAATCGTCCTCTATCTAGATGTGGGCGTCATGACAGTATCCCACCCAACGTACAATCATGACACTTGCAACTAACAATACTCTCCTGCCACGACGGCCGTCGCATGGTGCCATCAGACAGGTCATCCTACTTGCTGCATACAGCGAAGACAGACTACTGCCGACGCCGTACGTTGGTTATAGCTACGAAAGGTTCGTTCTCCGCTAATTTGGAGAGGCAGGGTAGACAGCTGTGCGTTGAGCGCGGTAACTGATATGATTAATGCGTAAATACAGGTTTGTCAGTAAACTTTTGACCGGAGGGTTTGAAGGAGAGATTTGCATTAGAGGAAATAGCTTGGATGCATGAGTGCCATTGAGGGCGCGACTGGGCCACGTCTGACAACGCCTCTAACTATTGATGTGGCCCGTCTCAGGGTTCCCATCCAAGAAGATAGCAATAACCAGCGCAGCTGAGTTTGCTGGTAATGGCTTTCATACTTCGTTGCCAAGTGATTGTTTGACCTTGCCTGGCTCGTTTCCACTCTTCACGTGGTTGTGCGAAAACAGCCTTTCGAGGATAGATGCATACCCTCACCTAGACATTGCCTGTTTACCAACGGATCACTTCAAGTCCTCCGTTCCAAGTAGCAGAGATACAAAACCAGCCTAATACTGGTAATCGGAATGATCCATCCAGGGAATCCATATTGAAACCATGGTTAGTGGAATCAGAACCAGCTCCGTTATTTAGATTGGATGGGCTAGTTTCAATGGGGAACTATGTGACAGAAAACATAAAAAAGTGAACACTTGTGCGGAGCCATATCCATCTATTTGCGTGTAAACATATCGTTGTCTGCGATGAAGCCAATCGAAGTTATTTGATTTTTTGGTGCTGCCCAGTACTGAATTCCAAGGAAGACGACAAAGCTTCATCGACTGCTACCATTAACCAAAGTTTCCAGTGATTGCCACTCAGTTTCACCAAATTCCACTCAAATATCTCTCCCACAACTTGTCATATACATCCCATATATAATATATATATATAATATATGATATAATATAATAACCAACGCAGTTAAAGACACAACAAGAAGAAGCAGTGGATGCATCACCTTACTGAGAATGCCGTGTTTTCCTCCAGTTGGCCAACTAGCTCTCATACCTTCATCCTGTTGGGAAAAGTGTGAGGCGTTCTAGTACCTTCATTGAACTAAGAAGCAAACAACTAGCATTTCGAAACTGAGGTGGCGAAAATTGTAAAAGTGGAATGAAACACCATTAGTGCAGTGTCGTTTAGGCAGTCGATAGAATCTATGGACGTCAGCTGTTTGTGTACAGTCCATCGGTCCAGCCAAACTCTGTTCCTCTGCTACCTCAAAGTTATTGCCCTCAATGGGCAGCTGGGTCATTCTATGTCAGAAAAACGGAATAATTTAACGTCAATAAACTGATCGAAACTGGAATCACTATGCTTTGTGGCATGATTTATAGCTGATAGTCATCACCTACTGGATGAAAATGGCTGTATTCTATTCGTTTTAAAGTGAGTGTATTAGAGGGCGTAGCAGTGACGAACTATATTGCTTCGTGTACCTGGATTATGTGTAGCTTACCCTAAACTGAACGTTCGCATTGACCTAGCTGGTGAGTTGGCGAGGATGATGGTTGCTGCCGGGGTTCGCCAGGTTGTTCTGGCGTGACCTGATCACAGACGTTCAAGCCCAAATTACATTAACCAGGGGCTAAAAAAGTCTCACGCGGTTCTAAGTGATCATAATCTGAAGAAAGGATGTACCACTATATGTTACAATCATATTCATGTTCACAATCGTCCTCCTGTTCTGAAGTGATTATTCTGGTGGGTCCACACCAAAGAGGGAAAACACTGAACTCGAGTTCCACTTCCATCAGAGTTCATCGGCAGTTCATACCTTGGCCGTGCCAGGACACCCGACAGATGAGGCAACCGTGCTAGCACCATTCCAGCAGCTCATGCTAGAAGCATCTGAATTATCCCTCGGGATTGACTATTCCTGTCAAAGTACTCGTGTAAAAGTACAAAACTTCTTTGTTTATTGTTAAAAGAGAGACAAAGTACGGTATACCGAGTCGGCAGAGAGAAAGCTTCACAGCCTTACTACCTATGAGGTTTTTATTAGCAATTTTAGGGTCGTAACAAGAACTTGAAGCCACTGGTCAAAAGCAGTCGCCTTAGAGTAGTCTGTATAAAGGTCTCATTATGGCTGGATGTCAGATGGCTGTTGATCTGTTCGTCCAGCTTGGCAGTTTGCTTGCGATCGTTTCCTCACCAATCGTGGATATATCATTAGTGCTCGATCGGTTGGGTCTCACTGTAAACGATATCGATGCGACTCAGCTGAGGTTCAGCACTAGATCAAGGCTTAAGGGGATCTTGTTGAATAATTATTGTGAACGAGAGTAAGAACTTTGCTGAGCTACAGGAACCAATGTGCCTATGGCACACGGTTTATAGCTGATAAATTGATTGATAGATTGACTGCCTATTGATTTTGGCCAGAATGACGTGCAGTCACCGTTTTGATCATTTTCGTTCATCCTACACAAGTGTGAGATACGAAGAAGTTTACCCTCACACACATGCTACTGTTCATCTTCTTCCAATCCGGGGAGATCAGGGAGCTCCAGAATGTCGTGCAACCGTTGTAGTGCACTTTCTTTAACATGGAAAAAATTGGTGGCTTGCGGAGTGAACCTAGCTAGCGCTTTGTTTTTTTTCAGTATTCGTCAGCTGCATTTTGCGATAACTTCGCTCGTGGTTTCAATGTTCAGTGGTCGCCACCTCTAATGCAGCAGATTCAGACTGCCCTGTTTTATTGGTCCGTTTGAATCTGAGAACGTTACTATTCATGCAGCTTAGAGTTAAACGCATTCAACCAAGAGTAAATCTGATTGACTTATGCTGTCCAATTGGGATTCCCCTATCTGTAAGACCAGTTGACCCTCTGAATGAGAGTCGATGAGCCTGTAACCTGCATGTCTCGGGTGGTCAGTGTTTTGATATCGAGATGAACCAGCGCCTAAAAGAATTCGGATAAACGCATATTTAATAGCATAGGACCAGACGGGGGACCCTCCCCAGAGGGAGATCACTGGTGCCGTCCAAAAAAATGATATCTTCCAAAATTACATTTCTGGTGATAATCGGTTCTTCCACACAGACAACTTTTATGAAAACGACCTCTTTTTCCATGTTTTTTAGGTGCGCCGAAAATCTCCCGGCAAGGCAAACTCATCTGCTACTCCACTGACTTGTACACCTTGAAATCAGAGAGATGGTATGTGCTAGTGGGTATCATAAATCCTTTTAAATTTTGAAACGGTTACTGACTTTGAGGAAAATAACTGTAATTTGAGAGTCGGCGTAGCACCAAACATACTTGGGTAATTTGCTAATTGCCAACTGCCTTCCACATTATCTTAACAAGTTTTTGGGAGTGTGGGTAACTCGGATTTGTAGGATAGACCGGCTTTTGCTCTTACCTAGTGTTCTTGTTCTCAATAGAGTCGGAACAATATGGAGACGATTGCAGTAGTGCTAAATGCTTTAACTAGGAACCCTTTTACCTTCGAACGAATCACTGGTGTCCTAACTATAAAACGATTTCAAATGTAGGCGTGAAGGAATGATCTTGGTTTAGACGATTTCTTCAGACGAAAGTACTGGTAGAATGAAGGACGATATTGAAGAACTGCTCTGCCTCTGTCGTTGTGTGGACGGTCGACTGAGGGCATAAAAGAACATCATCCGCATGTGGGATTTGCTAACGACTTTTCTCCGTCAGTGGCCAGTGGGTCAGTGGCAAGTCCATTGCTATATTTATCGATCACCCGACACGTGACTCCGATGGCCTAGACGCAGTATCCTGCGGAGTTTTCAGCGATCGCCTAGGGAACGTTGATTGGACGAATTCGATCTGCTCTGCAAATGTAAAGTTAAATTGGCTAGAATTAGACTGCTGTAGCCACTTGTTCGCTGTTGAGTGTCAACTCAGCGTTGAATCATTCAGTTACCACACTGGAAAGCAAATGTGAACCTCTTCTAGAAAGCCCTTAAGAAGTACCCATCTGAAAGAACAGGAGAAAAGTACTACTAGAAATGTACTAGTACTAGAAATGTACCAGAAAAGTATTACTAGTTCCACTTGGATAGGCAATGCTCGTTTCATTTCTTCCGTACGGATGCTGCTTGTCCTAGAAATCGCACTCAGACTGATTTCTGGAAAGGTTTTTGTCTTTAATCAGATGAATAGTTCAAATTTTTCTTTAGAAACCCATCGTAGCTTGCATAACTAATTTTAGTTTCTGAACTTAGTTGCTTTTGACGCCAACAGATGGGTGGGAAACTTTCTAATTGACAGAAGGGGATGATGAGGGTTTTGATAAGTCTGGATGTTGTGCTTGCCTTCTATGTGACTTCCTTATGGCTTATCTGGAGACGCTGCATAATGCAACGAAAAACCGAATTCAGCGACGTTTGCGTTGCAGGTTTCTGTTTCGACTATCTGATCGAGTGTTGGAAATGAATGCTTCTTGGGTCTTTGTGGTAGGCCCGCACTGGATCTATTTCCCTTCCCATTTGTATCTTTTTTTGTACACCATCAGGGTCTTTCAGACAACTTAATGTGTTCCCATGGTAGTGGGGCACTACTGTCTTGAGATTGGCGTTGCTTTCAAATGATCACGAAAATGATAACAGGGATATCTATAGCCTGCCACTGAACGAAGTCCCAAGGACTTCAGCCAGCCGGATTGCCTCAGATTTATAGGTGGCCAAGCCAACTTCAGTGAAAAACTTGGTAAACTGTGTTACACTATTTGGAGCAATTTAACGTTTTACGTTATTTAGCCTACCAAGCATGGGTTGGTCAACTGTCTCCCCTGCAATACCATGATATGTGTGTTTCTTGCGGTTTTTGCTTGGACACGTATAAGCCTGACCAGATAAACTACTACTTAATAAAGGTTAAAAAATGTGAATTTTTTAGATAGCAATAAGAAAATATTGCATGTTTGAGGTGAAGAAATTTCCGCAAGTAATTTCTGTTGCGTCCGTGTAGGTTTCTTCTTGACTGGATGAGGTATCCTACAGTAAACATTTCGGCCCGCTTAAACTACTTCCAGCAGGGGGGTTGCTGTTTGTTTAAAGGTTGCTTATTATGGACCAACTGTAGTAATCCTTTGCTGTTTCAGCGGAATGGATTGGAATGCACACTGTACAAAACGCTATCCCGACAACCCGTGATTTTGACATATTCCCGTCACCTCACGAATTAGAATTCGGAAACCAATTGACACACGGGCATAAGAGAAAAGCTTAAATTCAAAATCAACAACTTCTCTCAAAATATCACTGTTCTTTATATTTTTCCGGAAACTTTCGTTGGTCTTTACAAGTTCGGTGTGTGTGTCATCCACATTTACGATAGTCCCAGTTACCAACGAATTGGTCACACACGAAATGATTGTGACACCATCTCGATCACGCGACTGGATGGTACCCACACATGTCATGTCCTCTGTTTCAGTGGAACTTCGTGGAACATACCAAAACAAAATTTAGCAACTGGGTAGAAAAATCTATGCTTCAGATCTCAGAGATGCGAGGCAGAAGGAATAGAATGTCTGTAACGAGAAAATTCCATCTGCTGTTGTTCCAAAAATAAGGTATTCTACCTGCTTCCTCGATACGGATGGTTCACATAATGCAGTTGCATTAAGTCAGTCGTAAAAACATTTTAGAAGACAATAAGCAACACTGAACTGCAGAAATGAACGTGGCAAAAACTAAGGGAACAAAATTTCGGAGGTAATTTTAGAAGAATCGTTATGTTGAAACACAGGTCGGTATTAACCGCCTATCAGTCTGTGAAACACAAATTATAGAACCTGCAATACACAAGTTAGAATTTCCCCTTACATACAATAGCTGTGTATCGATTTTTATGTTGTAATAATTTTTGAACTAACAGGTACGCAGGTTACGAGAATGTGAACCAGCTGCAGGTCTGAAGGCTACCGAGCCTACTGAACTTGGGTCATCGAACTGTTTGTCCCATATCTGCTGTAGTCAGCTAATGCGGAAAAAAATTGCAAAGGAACAATACACACGCAACTTTGGGCTGTCACATTGAAAGTGAGATTGTGACGTGAGGTTCGATTTTGTAGTCCATGTGTCCGGTAGGTTCTTTTTCTGACAAACAAATTCCCAAGCGAAACAACTTTAACGCCAATGGGCCGTTTTTTTTCAATCGCTTCGGACTGGTGATTCACACGGTGAGGTGTCCTATCGACGGTAGCAGAACCAAATGTCACAGCCCGTCTTTCATAACTGCTTTGAAAAAGTTAGACAAATAACATTCCCTTTTACATATATTTTCTTCTTCAACTCTCAAAAATGTGTCGGAAAAATTCGTTCATCCACCTATTCCATCAAACAATGCATCACAGGCATTCCGGTCCTATGACGGGCAGATTGGACAAGTGAACATGCCAGCTGCAGCCTTGTCATGCTGTGAATATGCGCGTCGCAAACCACCACCGTTAATGTACATGAAACAATTTGATCGGATTAGCAAACGTCAGCTCGCTCTGGTTGAAAGTTATCGAGTCGCTCAGGCTGAACATTGCAAACTGGGTCGAAGCAGTATGGCCTTATTGCTCGAGGCCAACAAGGCGTTTGCAGCAGGCTTGGGAAGTCTAGAACCGGAGAGTTGGCAGACCGGACTGGAAGACTGTGGAGACTTTTACATGCATCGGTGGAAAGAAGTAAGTTGAAAGTTGTCACTAACGACCCAAGTGGGGAAATCGGACTAGGTTAAAAGTCGCCATGTTTTAAGTTTTATCCGATATGCCACCAATGCGATCATATAGAAGAGCTGGATAGAAGAGCTTTACCCAGTACGAGCAGAACTTGATGTCTAGCCGACGAATTTAGGTAAAGGGCCTTTCGAATAGTTGAGCCCTCGTGAAGCATTCAGAATCATTGTTTACTGAGCCATTGCGATATGTTTTCTAAGAACTTGAAGTGGCTATTTCGTACTCTCCTGTCCAGTCCTTTGCTGAGTGGAAGCGACCGAGAGGTGAACAATGTATGACCTGGCAAAGAGGTATGAAAACACCAACCAGTAAACTTAGTCGAGTCAACAAGTGCCGCCTCCCCGGATGGGGACCCCGGGACTCAACTCACCAATGGCGAACGACACTCTCAGAAATGACCCAATCGCGCAGTCAGTGGCGCTCGCGCATCGAAGCTATCGCCTTCAATGCGTAACTACCCAATTTCCGAACAAACTAAACATGTCATTGCCTCCAATTCTTGACTGTATGCCCTACACTCTCCCGTTTTCCGGTGATCGAAACTGTAGCAGCCAGAACTAATGTGTCCGTGGTACACGGTTTACAGCCGATAAATCGATCGAATCGATCCTCCCTACGAATAACTGAAAAACGGGAAAGTTTGTGAGATTCCGCTCCCTCTAGTCTTCTACTTCAGTGTGAGAATTTGGAGAGTTTAAATTGACGTGTTTTTGATTGCAGTCTACACTGGATTATCTCGGGTGAGACCATACACATGTTCGCTTGTTCTACTATGTCGATTCAGGTGCATCCAAGGTGCTTTGGTGAATTAGTGGCAACACACTCATCCCGCGGGATTTCACATATCAGTGAAGGAATTGTGCTACTCATAAGTTCAAATAGGAGCAGTGCTCGAGTACAGCGCAGACCAATTGTGTCCAGACAGCAAGGCACCAATTATAAACACCCCACAAACACCCTCAATTAGGTTGGACGTGTCCATTTTCGGGATTTTAGAAAAGTCTTTATACTCTACACTTGGTCGCGTTATCCAAGGAATAAACTGAGGTTTTCGGTCACGTAAGTAGTTAGTGATACACTAGTTTCTCGGACAGTCATCAACTTTTAGGATCTCCTCTTTAATCGCTTGACAGGCACTGAGTGATGTAAACTATTGGGCAATCTAGTCATATGGCCTTCCATTCAGTAATAGGCGACCCGATCGAACGGCCTAATCTACAAAACAATACGAAAGAAGAATAGAAAACTCAAACAGAACCGACTGCCGATTTGCCGCTCGGGGTCAAACGACGTGGTCTTCAGCTGCTAAGCACCAGATCGCGAGTTTGAATCGCTCCGATGATTTGTGAATCACATTGATGATGATTCCGGATAAGGATGAAACCGCCATACAGTACTGAAACTGTTGCTGAGTAGTACAGTGCTTTTTCGCGGATTTTTGCACAGAATAACTTTACTTGCAGAACCAGAACTTTCTGTTAAAAACATTTCCAAATCTCCTCATTCTACTGACAATCATAGTAGTAGCGACTGACATGAAACAACAACCTGAAAAATTCCCAGCTTCGAATGTAGTGAGTGCTTAATTCAAAGAAGCCCATGTCGAACAACTGATGAATTCGAGGGATTTTTAGATAAGGGTTCTGGGAGTAGTCTGCTGGATTGGGGCGCAGCCAGGATATCCACTCGTAGGCTTTTGGTCAGGATAGAACAGATACTTTCCAAAAGATATGAACACTGTTCCTAAAATTAGTTGTATTAGCCTCCGACGTTCCCGTCAAACTTTTTACTGGACTAGGGAGGACCGAGAGAGTTCGTAGACATTCCGTATATCTTACGTTTAAATGCCATCATATTTATCCTGTTTAGATTAAGTGATTTTTCATAAATGATAGGCCATTTACCAGTCGCTTTCTCTCCCACGCAGCTAATTCGCTATCGACTAGGACACAATGATCACGATCGTAACTCCGTGCGTGAATATAACACCAGATTCACACTACCAATGGAGCTCAAACATCTGGAAGGTAAGGCGAAAACTAAGATTCATTGGTGTACGACTCGTGTTGAACGTGGGAGAGCACGTAGTAGGTGGTAGCAATATGATCGTTTGAAATAAGGTCTAATCAGTTGCTGGAGTGCACCACGTGCTGCTGCTACTGTGGGTTTGGACGTGATACATTACGTGAAAACAGAAAGGTGATGACATAAAGCATCGTGTCTTATTTTTACACACGCATAGAACGAAAGAAGGACGGAACGCGAATTGGGACTGTGTTTAAACATTTCCTTTGAGGTGCATGCATGTAACACTGTGAAAAAGAGCAACGATCAACGACGGGCAAGTACCCTCTCTATAGGCACCGAATGGTCCGAAACACATGGTCCACTGAATCGCTGAGAACTATTGGATGCCTGATTACTGATGGTTCGCCGAACGGTAAATTGCCCTTTCGACTGACGTCGAAAACGGACCGTTGCGGTGGTGTATTGGTTATGAGAAGACGGGAAGCTTTTTGTAAATCATCTTGCAAAAAAGTCACAAGGATGCAGATGGGCTTATTCGTAACTCATGGATTCAGTTTGTGGTTTGATATGCTTTTTTGTAAACTGCTCTGAACATATTTTTCTTATCATGGCTTTACGAACAAGCTGTTTGTCGGTATCAAGTCTGCAATCAGTGGTGATTCTACAGACTAGGTCAGGTATCCATTTAATGCATCTCCTATTATATCTCACCGAATGAGGTGGAAATGTAGTTTTCCGGTGTTTGTTCCTGTCGAGTTGTGCACCTTGTCCCCCGTCAATGTGAAATTAATTATCTTCATTGTGCTTGGGTGCATTGTGACGGCAGAATTAAGAGGAGGAAATTCTGTTCTCGTCGTCTCGGATTCACAACTGAGAAAATGTCATCAGCACGACGTCTTTACGGAAGGTAGTTGCTAAATACTTGGTCCTAAAATAATGCGTCCAAGAGTGTTCACCGCTACTCCATCTGGTCGGCGATTGAATGTGCCGTGAAATAAAAAAGATCTTGTGGTAAAGCTGATTCCTAAAAGTAATTCTATTAATCCGATAAGTGGGTTTGCTGATAACGTCTTGTCTTGTTCTCATTAATTTGGCTCCCATGGAGTCAAACCAGTAGACCATTATGAAAAATCTGGTGAGCAAGTTTTCACTCACATGCAGCTTCGCTGTGGGCTCAACTGTTAGAACACAGGTTAAAGAAGATATTTTATCCCCAATGCTGCAAGTGAAATCAATGTACAAACTAGGGAGCCTGAGGAAATTGCACGGAGGTTTCATTATGGAGCTTCTTAGATGGTCACTCAGCTGAGCGTCTAATTTCCTTGGATAAAGCTCTTCAGTATTTGCGGTAACTAACATCTCACATGAAATTACCCGAGAAATTCTATCTGTATAATTAGGCTCGTTGAGTAGAGCCATTCCACAAGCTTTAGTTGGACAGGATAAGATTCTTCAACAGAGGTTGCTTAGTTCTTTAAAAAGCTGTAAGTGCTGTGGTACTAGTGAACCCTTGACCGATTTACAAATATAGCTGTCCTCTTCTGGAAATGCCATCTCTTTTGGATGGTCAGAATTCACCTTTTCTGCGTAGTGGCGTGCTCTAGGGGGGAGGTTACGAGTTAACCAACCTAGATTACTGAAGTGACGTTCCTATCAACCAAAACATCCTGCAAGCTGACCGGTTGCACAGTACTAAATCATCAGTCTCAGCCGCAGAAAAAATGACCTGACTAGTAAGGTTTGAAGTTCCAAACATCAGTTGGTTGACAAACCATAAGACGCGTGTGAATACCAAAGTTTGTGGTTGGAATGTTTAAGTTTACGACGGGAATGGTGGGGACATGGGGGTGATGCATTGAATATATTTCGACAAATACTCTCATTTGCACACGAATTTGGTTTTCACAAGAAACTCAACTGAGCCCAGCGGAATCTCTCGTTTATGGTGGTCGTGGATTTTTCAGCGGCCCTATGAGTAGTGTGTTACGTCCAGACAACAATGTGTCAAACATGCTTCTCTAACCTTTACTTACCTGTAAATTCTATTCACTAATTGGTTATCAGAAATTTCCCGTTTTTCTTAGGTCAAGCGCATGAGGATAAGTTAACAAGGCCCCGAGGGGAATGGTAAGCAAAATGACGAATAGACCTCAGTCAATGGGGCTTTTACATTTGGACATAGTAAACGGACCTTGGTGGATGTCCTCTGGTTTATGCATGCGACTGAGTTTACTGGGTTTACTCGGGTATTTTGGTAAACTATCAGCAGAAGACGTCCAATAAGCAGGCAGTAACTGTTTTGCACCCCCTATAAAGCAGAGGAAACGTCTTTGAAACCTTGTAGGAGGACCTTGGTCAATTCCCATTCAAAAGTTGCACAGCGCTGTTGAGTGTCTATAAAATTGACTTGGCTCTTCAGGTGCTTACCAGAATATACACTACAACATCTCAGTAGGTGGCGGTTCACACTGAGCTCATCGTTCCAATTCTAGGGATAATCGGGGACTTACTCTAAACCGGACGGGGAACCTTTAACATAATCCAATCGCGAACCAGAATCCTTCCCGAAGGGAGATGCTTCAGTATGTGGTTGGTCTTTATTTGCGTCAAAAAGTGGATTTGTAGGGGATGAGTTCATACCGTAAAGTGTTGTATTTTAAGAGCAAATCTTGAGGATGGACTATCGAGTGAACAGAAGTCATACTGGGTAGCAATACAGTTTGTCTGAGTTCTGTACTGTTGCGTTATCAAGTCAGCGCATGTTATTGCAGTCATTCGTCAGGTAATCCGATGTACGTCGAATGGCATTCGGGAGGAATAACTCACCCTCGATAGATGAACTGATCACACTACATACGTTGCGCTGGCTTGGCCACGTGCTGCGCATGCCAGTCGACCGACCTCCTCAAAGAGCGCTCTTCACACAACCACGTGAAGGGTGGAACAGAGCCAGAGGCGGTCAAACAATGACTTAGCAGCGAAGTATCAAAGCCATTACCAGCAAACTCAGCTGCGCTGGTCACTGCCGTCTTCCTGGATGGGGACCCTGAGACGGGCCACATCAATAGTTAGAGGCGTTGTCAGACATGGCCCAATCGCGCCCTCAATGGCGCTCATGCATGCAAGCTATTGCCTTCAATGCATAGCTCCCCTCCCAATCTTCCCACTTAACAGTCTTGTATTTACGCGCCAATTTATCAGCTTCCGCCTTTAATTCGCAGCTACCTGCCCTCCCCAACTTATCGGTGAACGAAACTGTGGCAGCTACAGCCACTGTACAACAAGTACACGGTTTCTTACAGCTGATGATGATGATGATGATGAATCCGGTGTAGGATACCGTCTTTCGCGCCTTAAAACAACGTGCCAGGTTCTGTCTGGGAGTTTGTTTTCAACCCGACTTTGTGGGTGAAGAAACGCTTATTGCAACATGCTGTCCTCTTGAGTTTTGAAGGCCTGTTTGATACATGGGAGGCGACGCAATCATTCGATGCTTACTGCGCTCTTGCGGTAGGTAGAAGCCATCGTTCAACAGCGCCACCCTTAACTCGATTAGTCCCTGGGTGCACCGAAGTGTGTGGAAAACAAGGCTCGGAAAGAGATGTCTGGTCTCCTTGAATAGAAAGTTATTCGATTTAAAACAACTGTTTGGACGACTCGAGACATTGCAAAGTAGCTGCAAGTGAGTGGATCTCGGATTTGTGGAGTTCTAACTAGGAAGAGTGATACAAAACGGCTTTGGAAAAGGTGGAGAAGGGTGGGGTACAGGGGGATGAATGCAGGACACGGACAGTCAAGTTCGATGAACAAATCATCAAACAGCCGATCAGTGGTCAACAGGCACAAATAAAAGTTATAACAAAGGTGAGTATGATGATATGCAGTTTCTCGACGTTACTGAGCAATGTGGACACCAGATTCGAGCATAAGAAGCACTAGTTTGATGGTTCGATAGACCGTCAGTCATTTTCAGATCCATAATTTCTATTGACCGGGGTTAATCAATAAGAGGAATGTGTTTGGATGAACTTGGGTTACTTATTTCAAAGCTTGTATGCACTTTTCGTTGAGAAGCTGAATTTGAGATAACCCAGAATTCGATGTGTAATCTAATTGCCGGGTAGTTAGCGGTTCGAAATTATCCTGAGCTTTCTGGTGTCTCTTGAGTAAGTTTTGGTAACTGGTCTCGACCTTAACCCTCATGCTTCTTCTGGGTTACCCACCAGCCCCTAGCCATAAGTTAGGGATTGAATTTTTGTGGGAGCTTTAAAACCACTTCCTGTCACGTGATACAGCACTGTATCTCTATCAACTTACCTGGACAACCTTGGTGACGGCTGTTGCTAGAATCCAAGTGTTTCCAAACTAGGTGTCATCATAGACAGAAATCCCCACTAGAAAAAATCAGTTGCAGGACAGGGGCCAACGACTCAGCTTGGGTAAGAAGGACTGCCTCTCCTTTATCCCATCTGGATTCCATGTTATGAAGGATTCGTCAGCTATTAGGGGTTGATGAGATTCAACGGCATATTTATAAAGAATGCGAGACGGAACTGTTATTTGCACGCGATGAAGCACAAACATGTATATCAGGATTAGTCTACCTAAAATGTCATGCAAGTACGCTTCCGAAATTTACCGTAAATGAAGTTCAACTAAAGATTTATCATCGACTTTAAACGGACCGATTCGCGTTCGCGTATCCTGCGTTCTCTGTGCCGGGTGAATCTGTAATAGCGTCCAAATTGAAAAGTAGGAAGTAACAGAACAATCGAAACTGTTTTAACGGCCTTACAAGTCAAGGGCAGAGGAAAGGCTTTGCAAAGAAATATGACGTCCTGTTAGAAATTCGCCCGAAAATCACTTCTCCATTTCCCAAAACCGTTAGCCGACTGATCAAAGGAATTTCAAGACTTCTAATTTGTTCAATCGAATGCTCGTGCACCCAGAGATCAATCTTTCTATTAATGATTCCCGCCTTTACCAGACCGTTTAAGCTAGTCTATCGTTTGATAAATATTCATTCACTAAGCATCGGTAACCTTATTCGGGTTAGTAGTTTTGAATAGCCGATCGTAGTAATTTCCGTATGTCACTCCACACCGTCCTTCACAAAATAAGCACCCCTCAATTCTACTCACCTACCGCATGCGTTTGAGACGAAATATGTCTAGTGCAACGCAGACAGACAGTACACTCTTTGTGGAAAGAAACGCACTTCCTTGGCGAGCTGCTAACGCGAGCTGCAAGTGATTCATCGAGCGGCTTCGACTGAGTACTTATGAGAAACTAACGGTAACTCGTTATAAAAACTGTCAGAAGTGTCCCAGGGTCGTAGGTCCTGCTCTCACATTAGCGTTTTTCACATTCTCGCACAAATTAACAATGTGTATCTGTTTGTTTCTGCAGCGGTTAGGAACTATTAAAACTAGATTTTTACAGGTTACAGGACAACCATAAGGCGATGGTGGATGGTATGTAGCCTAAATTGTCCTCCCGAAAAGTATCCTGACCCAACCTATAATGGCGGTGTGACAATCTGCAACCCAATTCTCTGAATCGAGCTGCCGCTGTTTTCGTTTTGCCAGTTCGCCTTCCATATCAGCCAAACTATGTAGCTTGCGGAATAGGAATCGAGTGAATCGTATTCAGATGTGTTTCGTCCTCTGTCCTTTCGCTTGAGGTAAGCTTAATAGTTTGGGTTCGCCCATGCTGGGGATAACTAGGCGGCTGGTCTCTTGGATCTTCATGAAACAAATCTAGCTAAGGGCTTATAATTATTTGATCAGGAAGATGAAACTCCAAATGGAGAAGCATGGTTCTCGGAGTTTGCCTTACTCTGCGTCATAAAGTTGAAGGCGGCGCGTACAACACACATTGAGGTTATCTGACTTCAGATTCGGAGTTTTTCATGAATATGCAGCAGACCCCCAAAAGCAACAACCTTCCTCCAGTGTGCTGTTTTTTTCCATGGGGGAGGGGTTCGCCGCACTCGCAATTAGTGAGGAGGATTTACACGCTGTCCTTGAGTGAGTTGGGTCGTTTGGAAGCATAGTGCTCACCCTTCGTTGAATCTTTGGAGTGATAGTTTTGCTAGCGTGCGAGAGCACTTCAATCCCCATTGTCACCATGGCGCATTCGGAGCACGGTATGCAACAAGAATCTACCGCCAAATGCTTTATACACATCACTACTTTTACTGGATTTCAGTAGTGAGATTCGTTAAAACATTTGGTCGGATTCGGCATCGCTGCAGCCTCGGTGGATGCCGAGCACAGCTTGAGGTAAAAGGCGGAAATCCCAAGAAGTTTTAACAGATAGTGCTCAGGCTCCAGAGTAATGGAGGTTGAGGTGGGTGTACTGATCAGCATCAGATACTAAGTGTTAGTGACAGGAATGTATATCTTCGTTATGCGTTTCTTCGGCCAAAGCTTGTACCAAATGAATCCGACGTAGGTGTTTTCACTGACTATAATGACATTAAGGGAATCCCTGTTTAAACGCAGTGCACGGTCATCCGTTTCCTATGAATGTTCAAGTACGTGGCTATCAGTTGTTTGGCAAAACTATCAACTGCTCAGGAAGTAGCAGAAAGATAATCACACATAGCGCGATGAGTGAATAATTGATAGATAATAATTTGTCGATTAAACAAATGCGATATGCGTTAAAATCTTTCCCATTTCAGGCTTAACACCGATGGCTTACTGCCTCAAATATTGCATCATATCCAATAATCGTCAGACCCTGTATCAGCGAACATTCGGACGAATGCACGAGAATCGGAGACCCCGAGTAAGCCTTAAGGTAAGTAATTGAACGACCTTGAATGGCGTAGAAAACGCTGTAAGTTTTTTGTGATAAATGTCACTCACTGATTCGTAAATATCGTGGTTTCATGCATGAGGAATATCGGCTACCTCGCTGCACCGAATAATCGAATCGCTTTGTGCTTTTGCGATTAGCACCTGAGTCTTTGATGTGTATGTTGAATTGTGTGAATTGAAGTCTGACAATTTACAGTTACACGCCGATTGCGCAGATAGGCAGTATGACATTGTTACTTCGTGGAGTGATAGAGTCAACCGATATGTTATGAGTGGATCGGCCGACTCATAACTGCTCGTTTGACGATGTCTGCTGGAACCTGACCTTGGGCAGCGCTGAATCTCAGTGTGTGTGTGTAAGTGAAATAGCACTTTAACTTAAAATTTCAACCGGTGTGACCGAAAAGAAAGGCATGCACAGAAGCCACAATCAGAGTTAGGTTTTTATAGTGTGACAGCGCTCTACCTTGGTCGCCATCATCAAATAGGGCATTAATCCAGACGACTGTAGCCTCGAATTAGCCAAGTTAGTTCAACTCGTACGTCTTCGTCAACTCGGTCTTGATCACACACCTGGTCCAGCGGAACGACGTTATCCTTGAATCAACCTAATGTCGCTAACGCGGTTGGAAGCTGCCAAAAGTTAACAGCTAATGTCAATGCGGAGCTGGAAGCAAAAGGGCTGGAGCTTAAACTTGAGAAGTAATCATCCATTTTAGTTAAAAAAAACCGCACTGATGAGGTTTTCTAGCAGGCCCGACAGATCAGTAAGGGCGGTTCTAAGAAAGTAGGGATTACGAATCCGCAAATCTGGCGACGTACGAAAATGTATTCAAGTATTTCCAAGACGAATCCCGGTCAATTTTTGTGGCCGTCAGTGGCCCCACACATATTTCCATCTAACCGGGTATAAAGGTTGTCAGCCCATTCCGTGGTAATGATGTTTGTCAGTATACTTAGCTTACTTTGGCTTGGACGTGTAAAGCCTAAATACCCAGTGAAATACCTACCGGCCAGCGCTTACCAAGGCCCTGTCAAGTCTTCCGCTTACCATGAGGTGAAAAAGCTTTGCTTGCAGTTCCACTTCAATGAAACTGCCAGCTTTGAAGAAACTCATAGCAGACGAGGGATATGCACTAGTAGTGTAAGAATTTTTGGACAAATGTGAATAAGTGGATGACCCGAAATGGTATTTTTCAACCTTCAGAGGCCATAACGGTTGTATCAGAAGAAGAACAGACGCTCGAGTTAGTTTTACTGAGATGGGTCAGTACCTAGTCCTCAATTTAAAGCCGTATACCAGTAGTGTTTGCAACTGGAACGGCCAAGAAAGCCCAATGGTTAAAGTACGAAATTAGGGACCAAAATGTCCACGATTCGAACCCACTGCCACCATCGTCGCTACTCCTGTTTAGAATTGAGCAACCTGGTAGTATTTCAACCCTCGAGCTTCCTACGGGTGACATGGCAGCTAGGCTACACCTGAACGACCCGTTTGATTCGATTTATTCGCTTACAGCAATTTGCAAATGGAAGTCTCGCTACTGTTAGTGTTAAATCAACTATGCTACACTTTCTAAGCAGTTACTGATGTCAGTTCCAGTCTCAAAAAGATGCAGAAATGCGACTTAGAGAAAAATCTCAAAATACTATTGGGTTGAATAAAGTCGGGTATTAGGAACAAATCACTTATCGGAGGACAGTTCGTTGACAGGGCGTAGCTCGGGATTAAGGCTCCCATGAGAATCACAGCCACAGAATGGGAAACCTGGGTCTTCTACTCCTTGGCGTTAAGGGTGGAACATCTGTAGAAGTTTGATCCATGAACTTTAGATCAACACCAGTTAACTCATGCCAGCAGGACCACAGTTCCTATCTTCTCGTTTAGGCCCGGACACGTTTGTTTTGTCCTACTGTCAGGCAAATATGAGCCCCGCTAGTATTATCAGTCTCACACTGCATGTGTCCTCGTTTGGTGACATCGGAATGGAAGTCCTGTTCACCGGGGACGCAGGAAGGATGGATGAAACGGGGCTACAGCCGATGCAGTTGTACATCTCTTGTCCTCTCCTGTTCTGTTTCGCGGTTACTTATCTGAACAACAGTTAGTCACTGGTATGTATCAGTGGGGGATGCTGCTTTAATGAGGAAGATAGGTCGAATACCAAAGCAGTGCACTTTGTATTTTGACCATATTC
Organism: Clonorchis sinensis; assembly: GCA_003604175.2. Classification (NCBI taxonomy): domain Eukaryota; kingdom Metazoa; phylum Platyhelminthes; class Trematoda; order Opisthorchiida; family Opisthorchiidae; genus Clonorchis; species Clonorchis sinensis. The sequence goes on from CM030370.1 coordinate 151,395,421, forward strand.
AGAATGTTTCACTAACTTTCCTTTTCAAGAGATTTGATCAATCTATGCGCGACTCTTTTTTCGTTTGTCTTGCTACCTTTCTACAACTTCAAACATAAGTTTGAAGTTTTAGGTTTTGTCGAGTCAAAAACGGATTTATGTATGAAATTTCAGCCTCATTGTGTAAATTCCACTCGAATAGTCCACTAAGGAAGCGCAAGCTTTCCCAAACCTTGGCTTCTGAATCACGTAGAAATCCGCGCCGCACTGCACTTCAGGATACGGACGGACGCCAGTTTGTTAATTATGGATTACAACTGCATTTTCATTTTAGTAACAGTTCTACTCATACGGAAGCCATAACTTGCAGGGTCGACGTTCGTAGTTATTTGGACAAGCCAAAGAAAATAAATCCTGATTTGATTTACTTCAGAATTTTGATGATTGACTTATGCATGAAAAGGATAGACAACACTGGGGATATTTTAACTGACATGAGATACAGTGCAGTTCTTTGGCAAGTTGACCCAACAGATATCCTAGCTGGTTGTTGATCAGAAGGCTAGTGGTCTGTTCGCTAAGCTTGGCAACTGGGTCGTAAACGTGTCGTTACAAGTTGAGGAGATATCATCCGTACACAGTTGCGTGAAACCTTCGTCCCAGCCTGATCGCGCTTATGCAATTTTTAAAGAGGTATATAGCTTATGGTGTGGCTGACCGACTGAAGGGCAGCATTTTCGTGATTTCACCGGTGCGCTTGTTACGTTGGATTGCTTGTATGCGACTGGTTCGCTAAATAGAGGTCACCCGGAGCCTCGGTGGCCCTTCTGATTGGTCCGTTCACAGTTTGTGTTACGTTATGAACTGCTGTTGCGAACTGTTTTTGATTGGTCGTCCTGCTATCTTCTGGTTCTGTAAATCTTTTTGTGTTTTGAAGGACTCGTTCTCAGTTTATTGTTGTAACCTGACTGGTTGTTCAGCCTTTTTCTGTCGATTCCTTTTCAACTGGAAACAAAATGTGTGCACACTGGTGGTTAGGATTGGCAACAGATCAACAACCATTTGACTGACAACTAATGCACGTCTCGTGGATGCCTATATTTTGACATATCGGCATACGTTCGGGATGTATGAATACTTTTGTATTGTCATTTTTCTTTGGTATAAATGAATTTATCTGGGGCGAAACACTAGGATTCTTGGGAAGCGGTTCATGACTTCGACTCTGGAAACCATTTGCTGAGTGCGGCCCTGTCGCATCAAACAATTCATCTGGAGGTTTTCTGTCTTCCTCCCCTAGTGGCTGGCATTCTTGGCAGTGCCAAACGTTCGTATCATTTCTCTTTTTGATCGCCACACGTGTATATAATTTATGTATATAATGTATATAATTTATGTAGTTTCGGCGACCTCTCATCTCGAGCTACCCATACTTGATGTCTGTTTTCGTTGTTCTTTCATAGAGTACTTAGCGTACAGACTGAGACCAACTTTGTTCTATTTCTACCCTAGCCGTCAGTCTACTTACTACCAGTAAACACGCCCATCGAGCAAAAGTGTAGGTGTTTTCGCAAATAAGATGGAACCAGACGACGATCCGCATGGGTCCACGAAAATTTCGACCAATGAAATTCCTGCCTCAAATATGGTCATCCATTTACCTTCACTATTTATGGACTGCTAAAGTCAGGACGAATTTGTCTTCTCGTGGAACTTACGCTGTGATTTTAAGACGGTTGGTGTGAGTATTTTACAAGTGCTACATCTAGATTCACGATATAAAGGAGATAAGGTTTCGAGCACAGGCGAATAACCGGTTTGTTACAGCTGAACACGGTTTACGGACCACCAGAGTTACCAGAGTCAGGCGACTTACATGATGCCTCCGGAACTTTGAGATACAAAAACCAACAGAACTATTGCGTAACTGGAATTAGATCAGTAGAGAGAGTCTGAGGATGCAACATAAGACCTTCGATAGTGGTTAAGATAATGACACACGTCACAGAGCAAGTCTGGTTAGTCTATTGACCTGTTTGGGGCACTATCTGAGGTGCGAATCCAAGTGGGTGATTTTCACTCAGCACCGAACTTTACATTATATGAATAACCTGGAAAGGCTTCTAGTGAATCTAAGGCCTGTTGGCGTTGAACGCCAAGGTGAGCGAGAGTGAAGTATCCGGAGCGCAAATCTCTATGATGTGGGATTTTCGGTATCCGAAGCAGCACGGCCAACGAGTCGCATCAGTCGATTCGTTAGAAAACTAATCACTACACTCCCTGGAAGCATACAAACTATATATTCAATTCCGAACGCGCACACAGTCCTCAAATGTCCATAGGTCAAATCGCGAAAACGTCTGCCCCCTTTATTCTTGTTTGTTGTGGTTAACGAACACTTGAAGATCGTTTGATAAAGTTGTGACTAGTTGGCTCTTTTATCAGTCCTCTAGGACTGGTTCGCCAAAACCTGAGAGTATTTATCGCAATTGTCCCGATCACTGATTTAGCCGTTATCTTCTCATCAGGTAGAGTCACATCACACTTCGAGTTCAGGAGAACCCGATGCAGGTAGTTCAGCTAGAGCTTAACGCAATGGATAACAGAGATTAGGTACACTAAAAGACATGACAACCAATCACCTGTGCTCATTGCTGAGGGTGGGGAAGAAGTCGCTCCGCTATTTGCAGAAACTTAAACCTCGTTGACGTGAACAGCAGTGGCAGGAAAGTTTAGCGGATAATCCTGTGAGAAATGCATTGAACTTTCCAATTAAGAAAGTTCTCTATTTTCCTCTAAATGGCTTTCGGCGATGAAGCCTGATTCAGGAGGCTGGAGGGACCGATCATAGTCACTACTCTGTTCAGCTAGAAACAAACGATAAACCATAGAGTTTTCCCTGTATCAACGCACCTATACGAGCCAGGCCGAGAAAAACTTTTAGTAAGTGTTCAGAAACCATTACCACGACAGCGGATTTCGTAACAGTGACGTTCAGCATCATCCGCATCGTCAAAAACCTCTTACTTTGCATAAATTAGAATATGCATAGATCTTCCTGTGGAAGACGAGTCACGCGAATTTCTTAAATCCTAATCTTCTAAATTACAGTTCCTGGCAGATGCAATCAGTGGACTCCTCGGTGGCACACTGGAAGCAGAACAAGCGCAAGAACTGTTCAGCTTACTCGAAATCAACGCAGACTCTAAGGCATTAACGGTCGATGAATTCTGTGTCCTTTGCGCACTGGCAGAACGGTTTTACTACCACAAGAATCTGTAAGTCCTGGAGACAATACTGGATTTGTTGGCTCTTTTGCAATGGCGCTGCAAGTAAAGTACCCCGACTGGAATCAACGGGCTAGCATAAGAATTCGACTCGGAAATCGTATGTCTTGTTAGAGTCCAAAATGTCGTTCTTCGCTGATATCCAGTGGTGGTCCTCGGTTTCTTTCATTTAGGGTGGGAAATAACTTCATATGGGAAGCAGGTATTGGTTCCCCGATTCCACTACATAATCCGCGTCAAAGGAGACGAATTTTGAGCAGACATCTGTTCATGGAGTAAAGTTTTCATTCTTCATGAAAAACAATTTATTGAAGCAGAACTATTTCCTGCTTTGAAGCACTGCCTACATGAAGGTGAGAGCAGACAAGGCCAGGTGGATTTTCAATTTTCACGGCGTTGCTCGTCACGCCTTCAAGTTGTAGCTGCCTCGATAAATGCTGACTACCCGCTCACTTTCCAGCAAACTCTGGAAACCAGCAAGGCTCGATATTAGCTTTAGTTCGGCATCTGCAAAATTTTCGATGGACGATCACCATAAGTTTGCAAAGCTCCATCTGCCATTAATTTCGTTTTCAAATTCACCTGGCCACCATTGTCATACCCGGTGGTGATAAGTTCACAATTCCACCAGAATTTTCCTCTTCTCCTTTGTAGTCAGGGATACTAGGCAATGTCACAAAGTCTCAAACAAAACCTAGCAGGAAAAAAAGACGCCTCAGAAACGTTTCCGAGTTTAAATGACGCCAATCCTTAACTGTCATGTCCAACTTCGATAGGACTACAGTTCTGATCCCTTTGGGTAGTGTAGACAATATTGTGTAGGGTCTGCCAGCAAAATTACGATATTTTTATGGCCCAGATCGAACGAATAGTGGGAACTCTGTTCAGTTGCAGATCGACGACCAGTGCGAAAAACCCAACCCATTTCGCTTCATAAAGCGAAGTGAATCAGTTCAAGGTCACAGCTGAAACTGTTGGCCACCAATACGTGCTTCTTTTGCTACCTTTGAGCACAAGGACTGACGGAATCTTTCAACAGGTGACCTCACATCGATTGCTAGGTGCACTGTGGACTTCTATACTTCAGCCTGCAATTTTTCGTTCAACAGGAATGTCATTCCGTTACCTGCTTCATCACCAGAGGACTGAGCGCGAAGAGTTCAGTCGCAAAGTGTAGTGGTTTGTAGTGAAAAACTTGGACAAAGGGTCACGTGGTAGGTCTTGAAACACTAACTAATGAGCCATACTCAGGATGGAAAGAATAGTGAATGGCTTTTTCTTATTTTGGATAGATGTATCATGTAACCCACAAATCTGCAGAACTGAGGTGAAACTACCTGCTTTGAGTGACTTTCTTGCACAGCAATTCATGCTGAGAACTGCATAAACTCCAACTTCACAGAAGGGTACACTTAGTTTAAGGGGGCAGGATGTTGCCAGTGCAACTTCTCCTAAGAATGTGGTTTTCTTGTGCGTGGTTTACAACGCCATAATCCCATTTCAATGGTATCAACTTTTACCCAGTGTCTGATGAAGGATTAAAAGTGATTACATATCGTAGACCAAACCTCAACAGCAAAATGGTTCTCAAATAATAGTGATTCCTTGGATATCATCATATACACTAGTAGCAATAACATTTCATGCCGAAAACTAAAAATGACCCAGTTTAACTGGGATTCAATGCGAAACCTCGCTGCGGCTAACGGACAAGAATCGGACCCTTGAACCTCATTTGAATCGTCATAGTTTAGCTTTGTGTTAGAGTAAAAGGAAACCGACCCAGCACCCCCTGACCTCACGCAACTCAGGGCGCGACAGAAAAACCAAAACTAGGCAGTATGACTAGTACGGGTTGAGCGATCATCAGAAAAGCAACAGGATGATCACAACCACGAGGGCGAAAAACATTCCATTACTGTGGTTTCACTCTGTAGTATCACAACCCATCTACCGCCAAACGTTGACGACCAGTATCAAAAGTGAAGAATAACGTCCCCCCCCCACGGAACGCAGCAAACGTACCACAAACTTTAGTCATCCCGACATGAGCTTTACCTGTGTTTAATCAAGGGCCAAATCATGACCCGTTGCTCACTCAGGACGCTATCTGTTGTCCCGAACACAGCGGTCCTAAGATATCTTACGTCGTTTCAATATTTAGCTCGACCAGTTTCATGGCCACAGAGCAGGATAGGTCTTTCAGAGTCGGTGATTCTAGTGTTTTTCTCCTTAAGCTTGACTTCTGCGGTATGTGTCAATGAATTTAAGACGAAATTTTGGAAGGACATGAATGAAAAAAAATTAATTGCTCACTATATTTACTTTCAGACGATCCCTAACAGAAGAGACGCAACAAATGCAGCGCGGAGTTCTGGAGGCTGCAGACTTCCACCGATTTTCAATAAGGCTGCACGGAATCAACCTCTTACCGTCGCTGTCACGATTCCTCGATCGACTAATTGAAGCAGGTACTGGAAGTTGAATTATATTAGTAGTTTATCGGACCGTGTGTATTTACACATAAGATTCATTGCATAAGCATGCAATGTTGTTTATATACGTAAGTTACCGGTAAAAAACTACCTGTAATGTCGGACCCGTCTGACCTCGATCAGGAAAACCCATAAAACAATAAAAAGAATGTCCGCAAGCAAGTTTTTAATCTTTCAAAAGAAAGCAATGCCAAAAATTTACAAATCTCGGCGTAAGTTTTCCAGTACATCTGGGAATCGGCTCATCGGTACAATCGATAGGAAAAACGTGTTGAAGTCCTCTTCATCCGTGGCCGATTTGTTGGTGACTTCGAGATGTACACTCGAGAAGGGGATAATCTTTTCCACTTCTGGATAAGCGTATTCAATCTCTCCATGGGATCGATGGGCTCGAGTGAGGAGTAACAGGTCGGTCGGATTAAGACTAGCTTCTTTCAACTCGGCTGGAAGACCGGCAACGGCGTCAGCACATACGGACAGAGGGAAAGTGTCGAAACGTTCGTTCAGAAGAAGGAATAACCTTGAGGGCGAGGAGGGAGAAAAATAATTTAGCAAAGTATCTTTCTCAGCACAAGCTGCTGCATCGGATATGATATCCATGAGGAACTGACGAAGTTGTTTTATGACGCTGTGTTTTTCACCTTCCGCTGCAGCCAAACTGACAGCCGCGGTCAGGGAAAGGACAATAGCTGGGTCGTCGGTATCTTCATCTGATTCGTCCCCCGATTCCTCAGAGGGTCTCACAACAGTCGCACAGCGGCTGTGTTCCACTATATAGTCCGCAAGTTCCTTCGCTGTCGGAGACGAATGAAACAGATGTTTTAGTAACATGGCAATGCCATCTGCATCAGATTCGGACGGAGTGAAGCCTTCCAAATCAAGTTGTACAGTCGGTTGAACGACATCACCATCAGTTCGAGCGATCTTGTGGGGCATCCCGGACAATGAAAATGATACCCAAAAAGCGAGGCCGCGATCAACAAGGAAAAGGAATCAGCTGTGTTGAAATCCACAGCTATGTGAACAGCTATCCACAGCTATTTGAACACCCCGGATTGGGTGGGTCGCTTGTCCGACTACTGTCGTATTATCTGAAAGACGATAAACAATAAAGTAGACGATGGAGTGCTAAAAAAGTGCATTTGGAGCAAACGAAAGCGAATTAAGATGAAGTACGGGACAATCATGGGAAAATGGGATGAGACTTCTTCCTGGGATACTCTCTTAGAAGGAGTCTTGTATGAAGGGATTGCTGCAGTCACCTACACCGGCACGGCATTCCCTCTCTAAAAAGACTATAAAACGAGTTGACTAGGTGATAATTGAGGGAAAACAACTTTCAAGTCGTAGACCAGTCTATTTCTGGCGAATACCATGCATGGTCGCAAGGTCCCACTGCAGAGAGTGGGTCCCGGTATGATAAGGGTATTTCTGTGAAATCATGGACAAAGCCCGGTGGAATAACCTGCACAAACAGAGCTCTTAAAATACGCGAACACATCACTGATATGTTTGGACCTTATGTACACTTCCCAACGGTGGCACACGGGACTCTCTCTTATTGAGTCAAAGTGTGGGAAAAGCAGTACAAGGGGAGAGCTGAAAGCAGACTCCTTCAGAAGACATCGGCCTTGCGGGGCTCCGAGGATGTCCAATCTTGTAGTATCATTGCGCTGTACCAACTATACTGAGATAATCGTTCAGCTGCAACACACTCAGTGCATAGCTGTCATGCAACCCGAAGGAAACATGAAGGCTGAGGTACTGCCAAATTGTTCAAGCCTAGACCAGGACACGAACCACGAGTCTTGCTGCCAGTCGGTTCGCACCGAGCTATCTCGAGCACACCGCTTTAATTCAGTGCACCTGGCTTCTGCTTTAGGATTCGCCGGTAAGATACATGTCACATATTTTTCCTCTAAGTGCGCAATGATTGACAGCAATTTCTGTGTACACTTCGGCCGAATCTTGTTTCCAGCGACGAACATGGCGAAAAACGCCTGAAGTCCGAGAAATCTACGTCATCATCAGAGACACTGAGGTTCGGCTGCCGTACAAACATAAGGTTCGTCTAATTATATTTAAAGCCCTAGAGTGAAAAGAAGAGAAAAAGTGGGTGAGGGAGGGGACCTAGGGATGACCTATCTCAAGTATTCTGAGCTGCCTACACCTCCAGGTGCTCAATCAGACAATCTGGAAAGAAACTGACAGCATGATGGCCACTGACATCGATCAGTCGCCATTTCTTGCAATGTCCCCAGCCAAGCGCAAGAGGTCACGTTTACCCCATTCTAGAAGGCGGATACCGCGCCAACACCCAAGCTCTTCATAGTCTTTCACACCCTTCTGCGAAGCCATACGTTGTCTACCTCGCTGTTTCCGTCAATCCGAATGAGGCACAGAGAACAATACTCGTCGCAGTGTAGGTTGTTTTGGCATCCATAGAATATGGCCGAGCCACCGTAGTTGATTGAGCTAGATGTTCCCGGCTACTGAAGTACCTGCTGCACTACCAAATACTTGGATAGAGCAGATGGAGGATCGTCAGAATCAGCACCATGACTCCTGAGTGGATATAAACTTTTGAGGTAGAAGGTTATTCCATATTCACAGCCCCCTCTTCTGTTGAAGACTGGCATTCCGTATTAGAGATAGCAGGTGATCTACTGAATTGTTGAAATATTGTGCCCAAACCTTCTGCTTTGCTGGATATCATTCTGGTCCCTGATAGTCTAGACCAGTCGAACGAATCAAGTGGAACAGCCTGCGGACGTTTCTAGCAGTTTTCGCATCTTCCATTTCTTTGGCCTTTCTAGTCCACCAAGCTTTTCGGTCTGCATGGTCATTCAGTTCCACCTGGCGCCGGATCATGCATCAGGTTGAATTGTGGTTGCGGCCAGGAAGAATCTGATGCCAAACCGTTGGGAGATCGGAGCGTTAGGTTTTGAGCCGACCTTTTCTAACCCGTCCCTCCTCCGGGGAAGGCAGAATCATTGCTTCCATAAATATGGACATGCTGGTCGCCTAGGGAAACGCCTTACTGTCTTCACACTCCTACCGCAGAGGACAGTACGACTATACCTCCAGACCGCCTTGTAATACGATTACTCGCAGTACGGCGACTCGCTGTTCTTCGTCGGGCTGCTCCCGTTGGCCTTCCTGGTATAGTTGAGCCTTTAGGAACTGAGTTCCAGCCAGTATAGCCGGCAGGATCATTGCAGCACAGAAGCCCGACCACTATTCAGATATTAATGGACCCGGGTTATTCGCCGTTGCTTGACAACTATTTATCCGCATAAGGTATTCCAAAACAGACGTCAGGGGTGGACCCATGTTTCAGCATGAGTCATGTACCGTCAAAGTGTAAAGTTTCATATCACGATTTCCCACCTGCCCGTGCCTCCGGGACTTCGGAATGAAAGACAGTCTTTGCAGGCGATGCGCGGATACTCGAGGTGCGATCGGTGTTCGCCAACTTGCGTCACTTACGACGCCAGAAACAAAGAATTCCGAAGCTGAAGGATCGAATCTGTAAGACAACTGTAAGCGTAACCTCACTTTATTTGACCCCTTCGACCGGGGACCTTGAACACCGTCAGATGTTTGATCATCCCTGCTTTCGTAGCACAAGAATTAGCCGAGTGAAGCGAGTATGCGGTAAGGTTGTGCGTGCTGAGTCAGAATCACCAAAGCACCGTAGTAAACTTGTCAGTTTATGATGGTATGATGCTCAAACAGCGTCTACTAAGGAAAACGTTTTTTGTTTTAAGCTATTGTTAGCGAAAGCAGATTATGACATGGAAAGGTGAAATGAATGCGCCTACAGTCAAATGGAGTGTATTAGGATCTTCGCGCCTTTCTGACTGGGGCCCACGTGATCCTAATTATAACGGCTGAAAATCCTGCACGCTAATAGCACGCAAGTGATCCGCGGCGCGCATGCTAGCCGGACTACCTAGATTAAGTTCGTCCGTCGTAATGCACTGGAATCACGTCGGGTGGAGTTCTCCAAGGGCGCAGATGTCTTGCTTTGATATGATGCTTAGAGGAGTTCATTTTAATGCTGTTCAAAGGTGCAGATGCCCAATTTTTGATGGTCTCCACAAGAACATAGGGATTCTTCACACCACGTTCCTACCCTTTCTTTCTCTTCATACCCTCTACACAGCCTTTTTTCATTGTTGTGTGGTCGTTAAACAAAAAAATTGTTCAGTTGTAGTACCTTTTCGGTGCCTAACTGCCATGCCACCAGAAGGAAACGGTTAAGCGACAATATGTATTATTGGTGTACAACTATCAACGATGATGTTTTGTCTCAGACTCACCTATCAGAAAATTGAATAAAAGCGGAGATAGTTAGTACCCTTATCAGATTTGGGTGGTGCAATGACCCAGTGAATTACGCTGGCTAGAACATCGTTCATCAAGGTCTAACGTGCAAAAGGCCGAGAGGAATCATCCAAACAACCGGCAGTAATTTTATGACGATGTAATTTGGAGGCGAAGTTAAACAGTATCCTGGCAGAGAAGTTAAAGGCAGTGAGCTGTTTTTTCCGGGTGACCACTATTTAAGGAAGTAGTGTTGCTGTCTTCTCTTGAAGTACGGAACAAAAAAGGGTGGCTCTAAAAACAGTGCACACCAACCCTGTAAGTGCCGGTGGATCCTCCAATACGACCGAAACATCCACTGAGAGATTACGGCTGATTACCGCTCCGAACGCATCCGCTGCGCGCCATAGCATCGAGAGTTAGGTATCCACGCCCTACTCAATGTACCCTTGGGATAGTCATCATCACTCAGTTAGAAAATCTGGATAGAAACTGACAACATCAACGCCACTGACATCGGTTAGCCGCCATATCATTCAGCGTCTCCAGCCAAGCAAACAGGGGGTCACGTGGCCCACATCCTGAAAGGCGAACAGCACAGGCGGCGCACAAACTTTTCATAACATCCTCCATTCCCTTCTTCCATGTCAACTTCTGTCCACCTCTGGGTGAAAAGAACCAAGCGGTCAACAGAATCAAACGCATTCTCGAAGTCAGTGAATACCAAGATTGCAGAACGATTATATACATGTCATTGCTCCAACATGTGACGGAGTGTGAAGATGTGGTCCACACAACCTCTTTTCGGTCAGAATTCTGCTTGTTGACCTAGGGTCCCATTTCACACACCTTCGTAAAACGACATAAAATAAGCCGAAAGTCTGGCTGCAATGGGGATCATGACAATTCCTTCGTGCTTACCAAATTCACTGCGGTCACGCTTTGTGGAAATGGGTGCCACCAAACGGCTCACCCTACTTAGTCAGGACGGTATCCTTCTTCCAGAAAGAGAATATATTAGAAAAGCATGGACCAAGGATTTCGCAGAGTGGGCGGGATTTCGTCAGGAGCAGCAACTCGATGACGCTTGAGGGACAAAGAGAATTCGGTTATTTCTGAAGTCGTCGGGGGGTTCCAAGTTCAATGTCCAGGGCTACGTTGCCTGTTGGTCCAAAAAGTATTGAGCCCAACGATTCAGGCGCCTTTCTTACAGATAAGCCAGCCGTTGTTATCACTGACTGTTTCGTTCACCGGATTCCCCTATTGGCCTGTTGGACTTACCAGTTGGAGCAATTTATTTGGATTCCTAGAGTTTGTCACCTCATCCATCTGGCTTCCTGAACCCGTCAAGCTTCTCGATTCGCGCGGGTGCTCCTTCTCACCTGAATTCCGGTAGAATCCCTCTCTCTCTCTCAGCTGAATCTCTAAATAAGTATCCGATCCTTTGAGCAATTTTAGAGTGTTGTTCGAAACCTAATCCCTACACCTAGTTGGTTGTACGGTTCCACAAGCGAGGCGCCCAGTATCTTGGGGCCTGACGGACAGTGCCCTACGGTAGGAGCCAACAGTAAATGTGTTGTCCGTAAGGGAATTCATTAGGTGGTTTCGGTAGGCTTGTTGTACATCGGGATACGAGAGCTTCTCAATGACCAAGGGAGGTATGTACATCCTGCGCGCCCCACCTTGAACAATCAGCAACTGACCCACGCCACTTATGGTTAATGGCAATACGGTCCAACCATGTTGGAGGTTGGCTCGTAAACGGGACACCATGTGGCCAGATGGCTTAGTTGTTGGGTAAGTTGGTACTACAAAGAAACAGGCTATGGTCAGCGCATAACTGCAACAAACGCTTGTCGTTGTTCGTGTGTCGGGATTCCAGTCCTAGACGACCAACCAATTGAGCCTTGGCAGCGCTAAGCTTACCTACTTGTGTATCCATATCTCTGGCGACCAAAATGATATCTGAGTTATTATCCAGCTGCAACAAAGCGCTTAAAGCGTCAAAAACTCTGTCTGTGAGTGTAACACAGTTACAATCTGTGGAAGGGAAAGCAGATAAGATGAAATGGCAACGAGTACCGGGCGTTTACGAGTTACTCTCACAGACGTCAAACGAACTACACCATCGCATCAACCATCCAACCAAGGACCTTTCAGATCGCTGACAGAACAATACCAACCTCAGAAGAACCAATCAACAGTGGTTTCTGGATCACCACAGATGCGCGACCAGAAGTAGAAACCGGTGGGGAGGTCAGTTCAACAACCGTACTTGGGTCTTCAATCCTCGTTTCAGACAGACAGCACACATCAATAGAAAACAATTGTAGCCCACATGCATAAGCAGTCTGTTTCCCAGCTTGTTTCAGAGTGCCGGATGAACTGATTTTGGGGTTCGAGAGGGGGTCTCGAAGTGTCTTCGGTCTTAAAGGCCGAGTCAGCATTGCGGATGGCAGCAATGGCGAATGAACAGATCCACCGGTCCTTAAAATGGGCCGAAGAAAATGTCGCTAGAAGCGGAGTGGGTGGGGGCCAGATGCCTCAGTGGTTAGAGCGCGAATTTACTGACCAGAAGGTCCGTGGTTCGAACCCGACCTCTGTCTCTCAACTTCCCCTGTCTAGGCTTGGGCAACCTGACAGTCTCTCAGTCCCGGTGCTTCCTATGGGTGGCATGGCAACTAGGCACTGAAAGGGTGTTACAGCTGAACGATTACTATTATCATTACACTAGCTGGTGACGACTAACTCATTTGGTTAGTGGGTGGTCTATAATCTGGGTGATCGATTATTGGTTGTCCGGAAGTTTGTTTTTGATGAGTACATAGTTGAAGTAGTAATGCTGTTGTCTGTAAGTGACGTGATCAACCCAAATGAATTTTGCCTGCGCTACGCCCACCCATTGGCGAAATCAGAACCTCAGCAAGTATAATTATACCCGAGATTTTACCAAGCTGTAATGGGACATTCAGGACCTCACAGAAATTGTCAGTAACCGCCAAACCACGGTCTACAGAAGCGCAATCCTGAGTACCCACAAATCCCATCAGTCATACTTTTATTTTGACTGTACCATTATGATCATGCCTGATAGTGTGCCATCCATCAACTGGGAGAGCATACCTGGGTACCAAGTCAAACAAAGCTTCTAACTAGCAACTGAGAATGATGCCAAATACAACAAAGGCCGTCACAACTTCTTCTGGATGGCAAATGATTTGCAACCGAAAGTGAAACAGGCAACAAGGCGAGGGCTGGACTCTCTCAAGCGTGGCTGTATGTACTAAGGCCAGACAAGCCATGTGCGAGCAGAAACAGTGTTGCCCACACGAACATTCAGGTCAACCAGCAAAACTGAGCGTTCGGGTATGCAGAATGATTTCGAAGTGCCTGGGGCTGTCGCGCTGACTGACGCGCAAATATCACGATCATCTGCGGGGGCGATTGAGGCCAAAATCCCTGTGAGAATGCCATTTTACTAGAGATGAACACGTTAGATGCAGAAGAGAGAACACTCTTCTTTGTCTTTGCTGTAAGCAACTACGCGTCCTGGCTGATTAAGACACGATGTGGTATGAGGTCACTCATACACATACTGCTCATGGCTCATTTGGGCTGGGATGCTGTCCGGGCACCCACAACTGAATCAAGGTCCAAAACCATTCTTCGACCAAAACAGTCCAAACGTATGGTAGCGACGTCCGACATGGGATACCAAGATATTTTAGGCTTTCAGGAAAAAGCCTCCACAAACTCCTTAGACCAGGTTCAAGGACTGCGTTAGTCAGGCCCCAACTCCTTGATCAACCTGGTACGACAGACTTTGTGGATATCACAAGAACATCACCACTATAGTCGTGTGAGCTACAGAGGTGCTTCACTGTTAACGAAATATTTCACGTCAGACGGCAACCACACTCTTAGAGACCTCAAAGTCATCATCACCTCAAAGTCAATCTTTAACGCCGATGTTCAGCCTATCTGTGCCTATCCTCATTGGGCACAAGTTGAGAAGCAGGAAAACAGGCTGTGCATGCTTTTACGGTGAACTCGCTTTCTACGTGCCGCCTTTCCGAAATAAGAGTTCAGTACTCAAATGTCGTCATCAAGTGAACTACTCAGCATTCCTTCCGGTGGCGCAGCCAGTGATCCGGGAGCCCCTATGACTGGTCACTCCGTATCTGGTGACATTTTCAACCAGTGGGTACCGCGTTCAGTGGGACGAGTAGCTTCGTTTGCGAGTCGAAAATCAGGGGTGGTAAACTCAGTTTGGTATGGTGTCTGCACTGTTTTCCGCATCAAAGAGGCCCAAGAGGGCTAGGCCTCACTTAGTTGGTTTTGGTGGGTGTGCAGCAGCGACACCGAACTGTTGTTCAAACCCGCAAACAACTAGGTTGGTTCTCCGTGCTTGAGGTAGACATCGGGACGTAAACCTGCGTGTTTCAGAGACTGCTTGCCTGAACCAAGCTTTTCGATCCACGTGCACACAAATCTGCGCCTTCCGAGCTTCACAGACATTGTACGGTCAAGTGCCACCAGTATGGTATAGCTTTCGGAAGGTGCAGGTAGTATACTCACATAGCATAGGCGCCTGTCAACACTATCAAACCATTTTCAGCCTAAGGGGATACCTATACTATTATACGTGTAGTATGCACGCTATGGAAGCACCAGGGGACAGTGATTCTCCGAAGGCAGGTGTTCTGTGGATGGAAAACAGAAAGAAAGCTCATGAGCCGAAGCCCAGTAAGCAAGGTTGTACATCACCAATACTTACACATAAAGCAATCAAAATGGCAGACACCGTATACGACATACGTCACATACATGTGACACACGTAGCGCTGAAGAGTAGAAGCCGGACAGGAGTACGGGAAAATACACACGTGAATAATTCACTGGAGGGAGTTCAAATACCACTTCCCCAGGAAGAAGAGCGGTGGAGAGGTTTTCCAGGAATACACATTAACCCATGAACGAACGCCCCAGCGAGCGACACGCTTACAGGGCGGCCATGGAGAAATAGGTAGGGCCCAAGAGTACATCTTCTGATTGGTCAGCTTACTGATCAATCCATTTTAAGGGTTATTCGCTGGTCTCGGGATCCTGCGATTGGTTGGCAGGGCACTAATTGCCATGCCTGTTTCGGCAAGACATTCAAGATTTTTCACGGAGTCACGGACTTATACACAGGATCGAGACTTTCTCCAAGCTCCCCCTGTCGGGTTTGTTCTTTGGGTAGCTCAACAGCTTGTTGGACACGCTCAAATAGGGCAACGTCCTTCTCGAGTCCTATGTGGATAACTTGGCTGGCGTATTCAGGAGGCTGGCTGACGTAGGCCCCATAGAGTATCCGGAAGTCCATCCGAGTAATATGGGGAAGATGCTCCGAATTATCCGTAAAACGGCGCTTGCCTTTGGGGCCGATTTCTCATGATGCAGTGAGAAGGACATGTTTGAAGAGAGCCGAATACTCAAATCCTCTTCGGCACCCATCGCCGTGATGTCTTCTGGTCCATTCTCACCTTGCAGGGCAAAGCCTTTCACTGAATCTATCCCTAATGGCATATGGACGCACTCTTCGCAATTCAGAGGAAGGTTCCAGTCCAGCGAACACTGCTTTGCAGCGTCTACATACATCTGAATGGCACTGGCATTTGAAACCCAGTATTTCAATTCGCTCGCAAAAAGTAGGCGTGGTCTTTTAGGAGCATCTGGAAAATTGTTGAAGCAGATAAGAAACAAGAGTCGTCTCAAAAAGGAGTATTGGGGAGCTCCAATGGAGGCGGACACCGAACAAGAGTACGTTGGTCCTACTTTCACTCAGAATGTTCTGTTTGATAGGAACACCTTAATCCGGCGTAGGATTTTCTCTTGAATCCCGTAAGGCTCGGGTTTGTGGAGCAGCCGGACTCGTAAGATCCGATCGAATGCTTTTGAGAAGTCGGAAAACATGGCGTCCGTTACCAGTCCTTTGTCTTTAGCTTGGATTAAGCTGCCCAGAAATAGGAGCATGTTCGTCACGCAAGGACGGCTTGGGAGAAATCCTTGTTGCACTGGGGATATCAAGTTGTTGGCGAAAAGGTGTTTTAGGAGGTCCCGCTTCAAGATGCTTTACATCGCCTTGCATGGCACGCTAGCGAGGCTAATTGGCATGTAGCTGCCGAGCGACAGTTGGTCACTAGCCCATCGCTTTCTTCCATGGGGAGGAAAGATTGCCTTTGTCAAGCGACTGAAGAAACACAAGATAGAAACGCTTTGCCTGCAGGATCCTTAGGTGGGCCTCGTCTGGTCCCAACGAACTTAAGGGTCTTCTGTCTTGTACAGAAGTTGACGAAGGCCCTACTCCATGAAGACCAAGTCGCTTTGTGTCCTTTCGTAGCCACGTCTTGACAAGATCGGGTATGATGAGATCGCTAGAGCAGTATACAAACTTGTACAGTGTTCTCTGTGGATTCAGATACCGCTATAGCGTCACTTGTGGGTTCCACGTTTTTGTCCCTCAATAAGAAGGAGGTTGACTTACTTCTCCAATGGTATCAGCCTGTCCCATCCGGTCTGACTCATTCGGAATCAATAAGCTTCCAGCACCAGATGTTGGTTCTCCCTTGAGAGCTTCATTCAGGAGTCCTGAACGGGGAAATTACCTCGGAAGGCCAACAGCAGAAAACTCGCTCTAAGCCAGGAAACCCGCGAGGGAGTGTATGACATTTGCGACGGCTTGGATCAGCTTTTTTCCAAACACGTGCCGAAATGAGCAAATCGGACGACAGAAGCGAATGAACATTCGGAGTCAAGGATATGGGAGGAGCACTTCCACCGTTGTTCTAACACGTGGCACTGGAATTCACTAATTCACGGAGTGATACACAAGATCGAGACTTTCGTCTTAGCTTCCCACACGGGTTTGTTCTTGTCTTTCAGCGGCTTCCGTTTGCCTGAAAGGCACGAGCTAAGAAGATGATACAGTACAGCTCCTCAGCTTTTCAGCCCGAGGCAGTAAGCTTGCCGGCGCAGTAAAGTCTGATGTTGAGGTCAAAGGTTGTGGCCGATCTGTCGGTCGAGTTTGTTACTTATTTCTGCACAGCCGACCGAATCCAACTCAGAGCTTGTTTTTTGGGCGTGGAGTTTACTGCTGCGCCTTTATCATCCACTTAGAAAATAAGCGTCGATAATTTCACTTATGTTGGACGCCAATTCCTCATGAGGCTTGCCACACCCCCAGCATCACTGCCGTTAGTAGTCGAGAGGTCTGCAACGGTATAGTACAAGCTGGTAACTGGGGTCGCGGTCAGTTTTATCGACATGCATTCAAGAGCCCAAGAGTCCACATCTTCCACAGGGTTGGTCATAAGTTTGGAGTCGGCTGATTTGTCACCAAACGGCGCCTTCAAACTAGAACTGCTTTGACCAAGTTTTTCGCGGAAAAGGAGGATCCCGGGATATGCGGTTAATCTTTGAGGAAATCCTTTGAATGCTGAGAGCCCACGCAAAGGACACCTATACGGCGGTTTGGGAGAAAGTGCGACCAGCAGAATAAAAGTTAGCTTGCTTTCCTTCTCGCGTAAACACTGCGTGAAGCGTTGGGTATTCAGGCTTTGTTACAACAACAACAACAACAACAACAAGGAGCAACTCTGCCAGTTTTGTCGGTGTAAGTGTTCTGGAGTGCAATTGGCTGATGATAAACCTGGACTCCCTCATGCGCCTGTTCACAAGAGACGTTGCGGCGGTCCTCATCGTCACGTCATAGATCTGGGTCACCTTTGCAGCCAAGGGGCCCAAAATGGAGGATGCTGCTCACTTGTTGTGGGATGAAATTTTGTTGTCGACCTTCGTCCAGGCCGCTGTACACCTTGTGTTTGCGTCTTTCAAGGCCTTAGAGAAAAGTACTTATTTTTCCCTGAGTGTCCCGGTTAGAATAGGACATTTGCACTGGTCCTTCCAACCTAGAATTTGGGATTTGTATAATTGTTAACAACGGTCTTGCTATTTGTAGCACCTCTAGGGCAAAGACAATTGACGCAGACAAAGTGGTTAGGAGAGCTGAACAATAAGCTTATCTGGTCATCCGACAAACTCTTGCGCTTGAAACGCCGCCAGGCCTGCCAGCCTCGACATTGCATTCCGCGTCTTACATTAGATAGGCACGCATTTCGTCCACGGCTGTTATAGTCCGATAGCTATAGCTGAGTCATACCTGTAGGACTATGGCTCAAGATTGTGAGTGCACCGCAGAAATGGAGAGCACTCCAAAAGGTATTCTCGCGCGGAGGTTATACCGCCGTAGAAACCTAATGAAACGTGTTAAATCTGTAGATAGATTAAATGGCGAAAGAATCCGTTCACAAATTTGCGCAAGCAAAAAACGGAGCAATTTTCGACCGTACTGGCACAACGTTAATAATTAGAGAATTCCTTCCTGCCTGAATACCGATGACTGCTCCAAAATCAGTCCTCCATTTTCTCTTGAAATACGAAATATATCGAGAATTGTACAGTATCTGGTCGCATGGAAAGCCGTCCTAACCGCTCTAATATAGCCACAATCGCAGCGAGGCCTTTTATAAAAAAAGGAGCACTGCCCTCCACCGGCTTTTGTTGTCCAGAAAAATTTCTAGAACATTTTCCGTCACCAAGGTAGAGGTGAATAAAGATAAGGGTAGACATCACATGGTATATTGCCCGCGTACCCCCGTGCAACAAAATGTCAACCAATAAGCGCGAGACCAGAATCTACCTTAACCTTCAGGAATGATGAACGAAAAAGAATTGCTCTACACCATAGTCTACGGCGAATCGGTCACTTCGCCTTTGCAGGTTAGCCTGCACATGAAGGCACCAGGCTGCCAAGCGCCTTTGTATTTTTTGGAATGTAGCACTGAGCGTAAATATAAATATAAATACAACGAGGATTCACCTATGTACATTTGCCTAGCCTTCGGCTCAAGGAGGCTAGCCAACTGAACCTCAACAACGTTAATCCCAATTACTTAAGTGTTCATGGATGCAGCAGCTTCAACAATTTTCGAGCTCCTAGTCAGTCATAAAGAGGCGATCAAAGCGTTGAAGTCTGCTGGATGGAAAACGGACAGAGTTCGCTGGCTAGATGCTTTCACAGACGTTGCCAAACAAGCAGCGCACAGGCTACTGGCGAAAGATATTTTCCCTAAGTTTTGAGTTTTTGACTCGATATCCTATAGCAGCCGAGGGATAACTAACCCCGGCGTCTTCTAAGTTACCAGGGGTGCACAAATGAAGGGAAGGATACGTCGTTGGGGTCCATTCAGCGAATATCTCTGGGCTTTGAGTGCATAATTTTAGGGAAACAGCATACATTATAAGGGGCGTGCGCGGTGTACATAAAAGAGCATCCTGTCATTCGGCGTGCTTTGAGAAAAATGCAGAGTTTGGGCTTTCAGATGGGCCGGCTTTTAGGGTTCCGTTTCGGCCAGGATGACCGATGTAGGCGTGAGAGCCGGAGCAAACAGCGTTGGGCGGCAAACTGATCCATCAGTCCTTACGAACGGGCCGGTGAAGCTGCCGTTTATAACAGGGCGCACAGTCAATTGCGATTTAACAGCGTTTTGCCCGAGACCATCACTGCAGTCAACATTTTTCAAGAAACAAGCCAGTGTGTCCCGGGTCTCAACCTGGAGGACCAGCGGACTGTGTTAGTCAGAACTCTGCAAGCTGACTTACCCTGTATAGAAGATTCGGAGCCCCAAACATGACCTTTATCAATCCGTGGGTTATGAAGATATCAAACCCATCACACTACAATGAGGTCCAGTATGTTTGTACCGGTTGAGTAACCCGAGCTCGGGTTGATGTTTGTAGGACAAGAAGCAACTGGTTCGGCTTGGTAATCGGCTTGCCAACGTTTAGAAACGAGAGAAGGAGATATCTTCGTGGCCATGTAGCCCAGTTAACAGTGCAGATGTTACTGCTTGTGTGATGTATAAAATTTTCGTAGGATTCCATGTCCGTTTCTTCCCAGAGGGCTCATTCTGCTGGTACATGAGAGCAGTTCGGGATCTTCCATTTTTGGCTAACACGTGCTGCGCGGTTCTTGGACTCGTTCAAGCAAAGGTCTTAAAGCCAATCTCCAAATAAGCGTGCTGGAGATAATTTTGAGGGCAGGATCGTGTCTGGGACACTCAAATTACTATTGTGTGGGTAGCCTCTATTGGGGGAGCGTTCAGTGGATAAGTAGTTTTTGCAGTGTTTTGTCCTTGGTAGCCCCAGAGATGTGGTACGCATAAGCCAAAATAGTACATTCAGGTAGGCGAAAATTTTCACCACCGTTTAGCCCGGATTTTGCCGGACAAAAAGTGCAGGGCCTTCTTTTGTATTATCCTCTTCACAGAACAGCCTAAAGATAGCAGGAATAAACTCAGTAGTTCCCCGACCTTCACTCAACCAGTATCATTGAGTGCCATCACACTGCATTCGTTGGCTTCTATGTAAGCAGTGGAAGACTCTTCATGTTTATAACATCTACTTCATTGCATTACTTCCGTGAAACAGATGTATTTTGGGTAAGCGGGGACCACCATTGGACATTCGCACACCTAAAACACTCAATTGGGTTTCAACAGAGGAACCATATGAAGAGTTAATTTCTTTTGATGCTGGTGCTGACGCAAGCTCATGTGGTTGCCGATGTGAATTTATCGGCTGCGAGACAAAACTCTGAAACGGGTTGCTTGCAGAGTCTGATCCAGTTTTGGAACAGCCTCACTGTGCGGCTATTTGCCTGAGCTGCCAGAACAAAGGTCAGGGATAACTTCAGTAAACGCGTTTTTTTGCATTTTTCATTTGCAGTCCAACTTTGTGATCGAAAATTGTATCCATCACTCGATATTTAAGGAGGTCTATATCAAAAGGAGATTTACCAGATAATGGTTCTTGCCATCTTGTCATCTTGAAAGTCTCAAGCACTCGGCAGATTAGCTGTTATGCCCCCATAAGGCAACATATTTATCAACATAATAATACTTGGTCCCATGATGTGGCTCGGATACCGTGCTATGAAGCTTTATACAAGGCTATCCCGTTTAATTTTTGTAGTACAGCTATATACGGGGAGCTCAACCCTCCGGATTTTATTAGATCTTCGAGTGGCTGGTTATAATGGGCTCTAGAGCGAGTGGCTGATCGGTCCACCGGCAGGATTACTCTAATGATTTTCGTCAGCAGCCTAAGTGATTTACCGCTGTGTTGATTTCATCACTCTAAAGTTATTTCCTTGCGTCATGGTGTTGATCAAGAAATGCGCCAGTGTATTAGTTGTGATGTTGGAACGTTATTTACTTGTTTCAGACTAGCCTTTGCTTCTGGCAACAACTTCTCACCAACAAGAAGTTTTACCAGCTTAATAACATGGCTCAAACAAAATACCCAAACTCATTCCCGTGTAAAGTATGTGTTTGCTAGCAACACCGTTTTCTGCCGGCGCATTACCGATTGCCATTTCTTTGACGCCCCTTACGAAAAATATGGATCCCAGTACAAAACTGTGGCTCCAATCAAAAGGTTTAGGTTGTTAAGCCACCGATTGAATTGTTCACTGTTGCTCGAAAACGATTCGGAAAATTATTACTGGTTATATCCCCGACGAAGACGTCTCCTTAAGAACATCGGCGAAAGGTGTCCCCTTAACGCAGTTTTGTTACTGTTTTTAATTCTAGCGGATCTCGGACTGTGTGCTCTATACCCGACCCTCCACTACACCTCTTCCAAGGCTGTGCGCACTGCGTTATGCGGTGGCTTGGTACACTCATGATTAAGCGCGCACCCAGTGCCGCTTATTTGCATTTGATTACGTCAAAAGTAGGCACAGTTCACCGAACTTCATTGTGTGGCCACAGTCTGCCGAAGAACCCTGCATAAAATTTCTGAATACTTGAGAGCTGAATATGGAAGGCTGGTAAGACAGCATCTGGCAAGGTAAAAATTCTGAAGCGTAACCTGAAATTCTCAGCACAAACTACTGAAACTTGGTAGTATGGAACGAGCAAAATTTGAGGATGCTAACCGTCTTAGCCAGATGTAAGTATCCTGACAGTGTCCCAGTCCATATACAACCACGAATCATATAAACAGGCGCAAAACCATGTTGTATCACCTTTTGTGAGCTAGAGTAATTCACGCATCCCTTTCTGCTGGGCAAAATGAAGCAGATAAGTGTAAACGCGCATCCGCCACTACTTGCGTTTTCTTCGCCATTATCCTTTGAGCTTCCTTCCTATTCAATAGTTGCTACTTTGTGGATATCAACTCTAAACGTGTCAGTCATGCACGCGGAAATGTTACTAATGACACACCAATAATCCATCCTCTGCTACCCCGTTATTAACCGGACTTCGCCACCCCAATAATTCCGCTGGCAACCTCAGCAGTGACCAAAAAGTCGCTCCTGCTTTCCCCCTTGACTACTCATCAGACCTATTCAGTCCGAATGGTACCTAATGCAGGTTCCGCAACTGAATGCAAAGAGCCGTAAGTCGTGAGAGGCCGGTAATTTATTGATTCTTATAGTACTAGAAATCTCCTCACTTGACCTTATTAACGCCACAAAGGTTACCAACCGCAAGCCCCAACGTGGAGCAACCACTGAGCAGCATTCTTGCCTTATTTGAAAGAGACTTTATGTACGCCACTGGACGCTGACCGTGTTTTCGGTTGTATGAAAGGTTGGACCTTAGTTGTTCCCTGCTTTGACATTAGTCTAACGGAAGTGAGGGTTGATCCATGATAACAGCAATGCGATTGTTGCTAGGATTGAAGGGCTTGACTGCACTATCGGAGGAGATGTGAGACTTGTGACTGTATATTTTGAAGGATGAAATGAAAAGAGGAGGTTGGTGTTTTGTGGACAAACATAAACGAGTGCAACAGGCAAACCGGTAGAACGTTTGGCTGGAAAAGATAAGCGGTAAGCTTAGTGGAACCATAATAATATTAATAATGTTTATGCACCGCTAGAAGGTGGCATACCGTGAGGCATGATCACAGGATTACAGTCAGAATAAAGCACGACTGGATGGGATTGGCGGGTACTGGGGATTGCGCGAAAAAAGAGGGCAATCGTAAACAGTGGGTAATAGACTTGGTCACGCCCAAACCGGCATGGGAAATAGTAGGGTTATTTTCAAACCTGTAAGGAGCATACCGATTGAGGCCTGATTAGATCGCTACAACTTGAACGCAGCAGGCAAATACACAATGGAGAGGAAGCTACAATCAAAGAGGCATGCTTATTATATGAAGTGTCACCGCAGTTATGGGAACCGAAAAAACGAGGCCGGTGGGCATGTGGTACGACTGGCATGAACTAAAACTGAAAACCGTTGCTAGCCACCAGTGACCTTGGGCGGTTGAGTAAATGTCTAGGGTCACAGAAAGCGAGAGTGCGGAGGGAGGTTGAAGAATTTGATCTGGAGACAAATGCAAGCTTTGCTTCAAGAGAATGGTTGAAGTTGAAATCGAGTAGACTCACTGGTCTCACTGTTGTAGGCATGTCAAGTGTAAAGGATAGTTTTGCTGGGGATATAGGGTCAATGCGTAGGGCCAAGCGGACACCGTAAAAAGAATTGAACTTTTGGAGGAGGAAACCCGAAATTACGGGAGAAGCCTAGGTTGGTTGACTCCGAACGATAGGTTCAGCGGTTTCAAACGAGGCGGTTGGTGCCAGGTGAAAAATTTGTTTTTGTCGTCGCGATTACAGGCTCAAGTAGGCGAAGGGTTGTGGTCGAGCTTCTGAAGAAAGCAGTTGCGGGAGTGCGACCTTCATCCTTTGTTTGCAGTAGTTTTCGAACCTGTACGGAAGCGTACAAAAGATCAAAGGAGGACACCATAGCTTAAAGCGCTTAAGGCCACACGGATGAAGTAGTTTGACCACAAATAAAAGCCAAGCGTCTAATTGAAAGGTGCTCTTATCAAGCACCTTGAACAGTAAGTGGACGAAGATCATTCTTCGTCTTTGATAGAAAATGGACTCATCTGGACTCTAGATGCTCACATACTGGCGCAAATAACCCTTCAAAATAAAATCAGAGGAGTTACACAGGCATCAACTCGGACCAGAGTTGAATGTTTTGATTGCCGCTATTTTCGAAATATCGGGAAAATGCCGAAAAGTCCATGGCAAAGGTAGGCATTGCAATTTGATAGGGACAAACAAAGGCGGAAATGAATGTAGCAACAGGTACTGTCAATTAATAATAATGATGTCCATTTCCAACTAATTGGTGGCATACCGTAAGGCAAGATTTTACGGTTACAGTTAGAATGAGGTACGACTGCGGGCAGTTGCGGGTACTGGTGATTGCGCGGAAAAAAGTACAATATCATAAAACTGGGTAATTTTCGATGTACGCTTGACCACGCCCAAACCGGCATGGGAAGGCAAACAAAGTTACCAGGAGTTTATCTACTATTTGGGACAAGACCATATCGTTAATATTTGGAGGTGGCGGGCAAAAACAGAACGATGGAGAGCAGAAAAGAAGCATCCTGTGTTGCTGATGATAGGAAAACCCCAAATTGTGAAAAATAATGGATCAGAACAACAAATCTGGTGCGGCAGCTGGAGTGTCATGATCCGGCCGGTCAATTTGAACCAAAGTCTAAAACGCCCGATGGGGCCAACTCGGCCTTGGTCTGTTGGGCTTGTGGCCGGGGCCACAAAAAGCGTAACTGAGGATGATGAAGTAGAGGAATCAGCAATACGGATATATGGTAGCAGGAATCTGATCGTCACGGTGTACACTGAAACTCTAGAGGCTCACTGTGGTCACTGCTGGAGTGGGGTTTGGTGCAAAGTTTCCTTGAGAGAGGGAGTTGGTGCTAACGCCGAAGATGGAACGTGAACTGCACAGAAAATGACTGACTTTCTAAGGAGCACAGAATGAAAGCCGACGAGATGTTTACGTCTGAACGGAACGTAGCATGAACGGGTCTCAGAGGCGGCTGGGGCCAGCTGAAGACTTTGTTCTCAGTTGCAGGTGTGGGCACGAGTGGGCGAGAGCGTCGTCAACAGTAAGAAGTGAATATTTGCGAGCATGCTATCAAATTGGGTATGTCAGTGCCGTGCCATCATTGCACCGACATACATCGGTTTTTGGACAACCCCGTGACGGACGTCATATTTTGAGGTAATTGGACTGGAATGTGTAATTCTCAAGGGCATCGGGATTGTTTTGGGGGGATTGGCCCACGGAATCCGCCGATGAAGAACAAAGCCAATGTAAGGTTGCGGGCGGTTTTTGGTTCGGATGGGGATCCCTCGTGGTATTAAGCACAGATCATGTGGAGTGAACTACAGCCAAACAGGGCGTCCGAACCGGGTTTAGCCAAAGGCCGAAGCTTAGGAAGAAGGGAGAACGGGATGAGATCAGTAAGGCCTGATGAGTTTTAGGAATCATCAGATAAGAGTGAGCCCAAAAGTAGAGAAAAATAAGAACGCTTACAACATTAAAGGTGGTGGCAACAAGTGATTAAATGAGACAGGATGGTGATAGATGTGTACTTACTAACCTAGCAATCAATGACTGTCTAAGCCTGCCAATATAGGCTGTCATAGTACCAGAGTCAGAAAAAATCATCGTAAGTGGGCAGAGGCTTGACGTGGTAAGGGAAATCAACCACAGGAACTGACGAAAGTAGAACCTCGAGGATGATTGACTAGATTTTCGGCGGGTTATTCCGTGAGTTGGACAATGCCATAAACTAGGAGGGACAGTGATTGTAAGAGTAATGCCCACCAGTCCCCGAAGCACTGCCCTCAGCTTCAATCAACGAGTGGTGCATAGCGAAAAAGCCTTTAGGCGCTAGCCTTGTATTCTGGAATCTCACTGCGCACATATTATTCTTTTTCGCATGTATCCACTCCTGGGAGCAACAAGTAGATATGTGTTTTGCTTGGTTGACGAGGTGGGCTTTGGTGTGATGCAACACCAATTATGACGAAGGCAGCTGCGGCTTTGAATGACGATATGAGCCGTGGGCATCGCAAAGTATTTTCAGATGATTCCAAGTGTTTAAAATTTTTTTCCACCGTTGCAAAGTCTGCTTCTGCCATTTGTTGTTTGTGAGATTGCCAGATAAGTGGTAAGACCCGGGACTCAGCGCAAAAGTTGCAACAAGTAAATATTCGGCAGCAAATCGATCCAGGGTGCATCTAAAAATTGGTTGCCAAAGGTTCCGATGAGTTTTTAATCCGGTCAGCGCAACCAAAAACAAAAATCTTCTAGGTGTGCGAATTTTTTCAGCGTCAGCGGTGTCACTCAAAACACACTAGTGTCTGTTTGCGCGGCAGGTTATTGTGGTCATTAGTGGAGATTTATTGCTAGCGGTTCACTATGAAGGGTTCCTTTTAACCTCGTGACATCAGAAAGTTACTGAAGACGCTGTTTCAACTCAATTTTCCTATAACATCACAGAATGGAGGAGCTAAATACAAACGCCGAGGTACTTCTTAGATAATTCTTATTCCTGTCGCGCAATGGAGGAATAATCATTAAGCGTTAGTGCTGCACCATGGCGCTAACTCATGAAGAACTGGTTATGAGTTTACTCCACCCATCCCCATAGGGCAACCCAGTTGTCACTAAAAGGGGAGCATAGAAACAAAAGTCAGAGCCAAAACCAGAAGAGAGCCCCGCTGGAGAATCAAGACGGCACTGGCTTTTATTTTGCACCCACTTTTGCCGTATACCTTCTTTAAACGTTGTTGTTAAGACATTTTTACGAACTGTGCCATCCATGAGATGCTTGTTCTAGGTCTTTCCTGCTCACACAACATTCACCGCTTTATCCAAGCGTACACTCCTTTCATCCAGGCCATTCCCAACAGATACACAGAAATAATGGTCAGAACTACAAAGCATTTGTGCTGGGACACTTCTTTTACCTATACCAGGTAATCAACCGACAAACGTGCCCAGCAAACCAGCGGCACATCACTGTCCACCTTGTTGGGTGGGCTGTCCCTGTGCCAACCATGGCTCAATATGTATCTAACAGTTTCCCAATGCCAAGAGCAGTATTGACTTGAATTTCCTGTTTACCAGCGGATATAAGTGGATTACATTTATGCCTGGGTTGATGATCCGCTGCGAATGCCACTAGATCTTGTTTACTCATGGCCTAAGAGAATCCCTATCGGTGAAACCGTCACAAGTGTTCCCGGTCAGGCCGGCAATTTTCTTGCTTTTCTAACTATCTGAAACATCTGTGATGTTTGAAAAAACAAGGTGCATACAGCTACGGTCCTGCATCTTAGATAAGCATATGGTGGCGGCTTGCCATTTTATCTTTGGCGACATTTCATCGAAGGCTATGGGTCATCGGTCTGGATGTCACTGTTAATCACTTTACTTAGGGGGTTAAGCATGGCACCTCAGAGTTTACAATTCTGAACTGATGTCAGAGGGGATACCTAGAATATATGTTTGTGTAATGCGTCAAGAACGACGCATTTTAGGACATTTGTCAATGATTCCGGATACTACAGCTTCACTCCCGGAGAAATGCTGCATTCCCGATGTCCCCGGGGAGAGTGGAGACCATTGCTAACTTCTTCAGTGGGTACAAGGGTAAAGCCCACTTACCATCCTGTTCCTGAGCCACCATGAATATTCGTCTCCAACCTTGAACGGGCCGGCCACAATCTGATAAGATCGTATTTATATGGATCAGCCATCCATCCTGTGCTGTAGCACGCCAGTGTGCCTCTTTTTTGGCTACCCAGAGGCCGATTCTTGGATTCAAAGCCGAATGTGATTCCTTCGGACAGGGTCATTTTTAATTATGCTGCGATCCCTTGGCAAGCCCTGGAAGCCGTTAGATACAAACAAGACCTAACACAAGAACTGTTTGTGAGGTAGAATCGTTCTGGGTGCTAATCTGAAGTTTGTCGCAGGACGACCGAGCACAGATAGTTCACCTTGTAAGGTGTACTACCTTTTGGACGACTTGTCAAAAGACCAATTTTACCTTATGATCTCGGGTTTTCAAACCGGATTAGCCTGATGGCTAAGGAAAATTATTATGCCCAAGGCGTAACCTTGTAAATGGCCCTTCAGAATTATTGCAGACAGCTCTTTGAACCTACTAGCGAATAAGGCATAAGCTACTGAACCAAAAGCTAATACAGGAGTGGACGCCATTCCTAACCGTAAACTATAATGTGCGACGAGGCCATTCTTGGGCAATTTTGGGTTCGCACTTGCTACAAAAATCTAGACAAAAAAGAAATAAACAGTAAAATAGACGGTCAAAGTATGGCCTCCTCAAGCAGATCTTCTCGAATGCCCATAAACTGGTCTCATCATAAAGTGTGGCTTGAGCGACGCCGACTAGTTTCATAGCGCGAATATGAATTTGAGTCATCCTAGCTGACGGTGTTTGCGGGGTGGAAAAAGTTCATTATCAATACCCCTCTCATGTTAGATATATAAACCGGGCGGTGAGCTGCAGCTTTATACACACCAAATTTGATTCTTCTGAATTCTGACAAAATTGGCTGGCGCAAGCGTGCAAGTAAATTGCTAAGAGTCTTACGGTTCTCGTCAGCGTGTAAAGAATGGTGCCGTCAGGTGAAGCTGCATTTGCTACCCGGATATCAGCTATAAAAATTGTTGTCACACTGCTGAGATTGCGTAAAATTTGCGAAATTAGCCTCTCTGAAACGGGGCTTTTAGCGTCGATATGGGCGGTCTAGATGGTAAGCTGACCTAAACTGTGTTCACTAAGATGACAGTTACCGCTTAAAAAAATAATTAGTCTGCCAGTCACTTGGATTTAGTGGCTATATTCCCCTCACGTAAAAGCGCTAAGTGTAGCGTCAGTGTTCAAGCTCATTTTCGCAATTTCGATATTCCGCAGATAATCCCTGAACTTTGTTGGGATGCAGGTGGCCAAACTACTTTGGAACGTGTTTTACTTCCGCACTTTACTTCAGCTTGCATGGTTGCTGCTGAAGACACGTGAGTTCCTTCCAAGTAGAGACACAGGTTTATTACCAAGCTAACCATCTTTGCGCTGCTTTTTACTAGGCGGGCACCAAATGGTCATTTAGAGATGTCAAAAAACGTTTTGTTTGTAGATTCACACAATAATCTTACGTTGACTGAGGACTGAGTTTATCTGCTGCTAACAGTCAGCAGGCAACCATGCAAACATCAGGCTGTTCGAAACCACACTATGAGAAAGGTTCAAGGCACATTTTCGGGTACAGCCAAGTGCATTACGCAAACAAGCCGGACGCCAGAAATTACAGGTGGCGCTATTGCGCATACTTTGCGTATAGCAGAATGCTGCTCCCGTAAGTCTCTCACACATTTATTTCAAGTTTGATTTCACTTCCAGCCCAAAGTGCGGAAAGGAGTGAGATACCATTGCAAACCAGACGCTTCACCCAGGACACTCCGATTAGTGACTGGTTACGCAAAGAGTCGGCGTCGGAGGGCAGCAAATAAATGGTCAATTATGAAACATGAAGTTCAGTATTTCTCTGCAGTGTTGAAATGCAGAGCGTCCTTACCCATACCGTCAGGCGCCGCCTGCGTAAAAAATGTTTGATTTCAAAAACCTACAAAAGCAACTTTTTATGCAAACACGCTTTCTGGTACGCGCAAAGGGGGGCCTTTTTGGTCAAAGAAAACCAATGAATTGAACATCACAAATGCTCTGTACGCGGACTAGCACACAACTTTCCCAATCATCAATGAAGGACGGCCCAACACTTGTGCCATTAGCAACGGAAGCAAGCAACTTGCGAGGTAGCTGGCGACAAGCGCGAATATGGCATTAGAGTAACAAAAAAAACGATTATAGCCACAACGCAACTCCGAGGGACCATACGATAGCAAGCAGTGGAGAAAAGACGGCAACCAAAGTGGGGCCTGCGATGCCGCTCTGACCGACGTCAGAACGCTCCTACCTCAGCTGCTAGCCTTGGTGAATTAAATGCTAATCTGTTTCTTGTTTTGGGTTTAAGTAAACTGTTTTGTGACATGTTCCGATGTGAAGGGCGCTTTTCACGCATCCGTCTGTTTGTGAATAAAACTGAGTGCAATTATCAGATTGGGTAGATGAGATGGGTAGTTAGGCTTTTCACCGAGTGAATCATTATTATGTGCGCAGTTCGATTCACGGAGTAATTAGTTTGCGTCGTGACTATATTTGGCAGGTGGTCTACCCAAATGCACCAACCTTGAAGTCTTTTGGCTACACTTCATCGCTTGAAATTTTGTGACAACAGGCACATGCATATGCACTCGCCTTTGTTACACTGATTTACGTGTGGTCGGAGAGAACGTTACTTTCCGACCATACCCCTTCACCCTGCTGCCATATTGATGTGACGCAACTGCCGTGTAAGTTGAAGTTTTGGTGTATCATGGGGCTGCTATTGCCAGCTTTTCATCACATTATACCAGACCGACGAAAGGAGAATAATTTTTCCTAACTTCTTGCAATAGTTCGTCGGGTGTATCACTTGGCGCTTCGTCAAGACTGTCTGACCTAAGCAGTTTGCGTTTGAAGAATGTGGGGAATATGAAACTGCGACAGCATTAAGTCTCAAATGTTTGGCTCCATGTGAGGGATAATCGTAGTGGTAGAGTCAGGGAAAACGGTGTAATGAATGGTAATTGCGGGCAAAATCTGCAGGAAAGGTTTTTTAACTGCATAAATGTAGGCATCAGTTGGCACAAGCTGGGACATGCTAAAGTTGGCACAATCAAGCCGGTGCAATCTAAAAGCTGCAAGAACCGAGGCGCCGGTGACCGTAAAGTACAGGTGCCACAGGCTTAGCCTGGTGAGGGGAAAATGAACGGGTACATATAGACAGGACGTTTTTGAAAGAAATTTGTAACTTTTGAAAAAAATGAGTCAACACGAGCAATTGGGTAAGTTTAAGCCAAGGATTGCACCATAATGGCGATAAACCAAGGTTAGCCACAGTTGGGAAATTGGAGTCTTTACCAAATACAGATCAGGCTGAAAGCCAGTAAGCTCACTGGTTCTACAATGTGTGTGGAATGTTGCAAGAGTCACTGCAGTAAGTAGAGTACTGACAGAGATCAGGAAAAAATGCTCATGATGGAGAGAGTAAGCAAATAAAAAGAGCCGGCCGGCGACGTATTACGATGGATGGGAAATTGTAGTGGATCAGGAGGACAATGGTCTAAGGGACGGACAAGTCCATGCCTATGAGCTCGGATATTAAAACCAAATGTCTAATAGCAAAGGAGAGTGTTTCAACGGCGGAGGAGGAATGAACTACGGACAGACCACCACAGTCGATGTATCAGTCACCGAGCTGTCATTACGACGATGAACCTCGGTTCTTGGGTGGCCAGGTGCATGGACGTCTCGGCCGGAGCAAGTACAATTAGCTTCTTAAAGATTAGACGAATGCAGATGGTTCTGTGCTCATGGGGAGCGCAATACAGTCATTTTTTCTGCTGCGATATGGAGAATAGAGAACTTGCCTGCAGATTACCGCATGTCGGCAGTTATTCCTATATTCGAAAAGGGTATTCGGACGCGTGCCGGACGAGGATGTAAAAACCACCGTGGCATCAGCCTGGTAGTTTGGCGCCGAGAGAGCCCTCTGGTTTTGTCCCTCGAAGGTTGACTGAAGGTAGGGAGTGATACACCCGTAGAAACCAAGCCAAGTTCCGTCCTGAAATAGGACACATAGATCACATTTTCATTATTCGACAGATTCAAGAGTGGTAACACTGCTTCCAGCGGCCAACAACAGTTTTCTTCCTTGACTTGAACGCTGCCGTTAACTCCGTGGCCGCTCAGAGACTATGGCCGTGTCTGTTGAGCAAAGGTGTCCACCATAAATCCTTGAGCTCTTTTAAGACGCAGTGCGCCAACTCTCGTAGACGTCTCAAGGTGTATCAAAAACTCTCGCCTGAGTTCACCACAATAAGTGGCGTCAGGCAAGGCTGTTTTCTCTCACTCTGCCTCTTCAACAGCATCACTGATACGATCGTGGAACAATCACTACCAGCCTCTAATGTCTGTGGGGTCTACCCAGGCCTTCGCACTCAGATATCGAGTACATGGGCGACATTGCTTTTCTTACATCCGACGCCGAGATAATCTAATTGATTCTACCTAACAGTTTGGCATGCGCCTAAAAATTGTGCTGTATAAAGTGCTGCTGCAAGACTGGGTGGGTTTGGCCCACGGCCTCATGCTCGCAGGTTGGCCGATTAAGATAGTAGACCGATTTGACTATCTGGGCAGCTTTACTAGTTTCGGCTGTCTCAAAAAGGATGATGATTTTATATGGATAAAGAAGGTTAGAGCAGCTTTCGTGGACCGGCATCACATGTGATGTAGGCTTGACATCAACTTAGGCGTCATGGGTAGAGTTTACAATGCTGCTGTGCGACCCGTATTATTATATGGGTCACACCCCTGGCCACTGCACGCTGAGGACGTCAAAAAGCCTTCAGTGTTTGACCATCGATTTCTTCGGTGCATTGCCCGAGTTTAATGGGAACACCTGAAGTAATGCTGAAGTACGTCAAGTAGCCCTTTTTGCACAACCACGTGAAGGGTAAAACGAGCCAAGGGAGATCAAACAATGACTTGGCAATGAAGTGTGAAAACGGCTACCAGCAAACTTAGCCGAGTTGGTCACTGCCGTCTCCCTGAATAGGGACCCTGAGATGGGACACATCAATGGTTAGAGACATTGTCAGACATGGCCCAGTCGCGCCCCCAGGGTCACAAGGAGCAAAACTGAAGATGGAAATGGAAGAATTCGAAATGGGGACGAATAGGGAATTTTGTATCAAAAGTATGGCTTATTTAAAAAACCGTTTGACTCAACGGTGTCACTGTTGTTGGGATGTCAGGTGTAAAGGATGGCTTCGATGGGGAGATAGTGCCGGTGCATAGGACCAAACGAACGCGGTAGATCAAATTAAACGTGTGGAAGAGGTGAATCAAAATTGCGGCAAAAAACTGAGTCGGTTAAATCCGAAAGAACGGCTCAGCGGGTTAGAAGGAACTCGTCCCATGGGCGGTTGGGGCTACGTAAAAATCAACTTTGTAGTTGCGATTACAGTCTCGAGTGGGCAAGAGGTTGCGGTGGAGATTCTGAAGAAACCAGTTTCGGGAGTGTCAACAGGCTGGGTATGGCAGTGCCATGCCATCACTGCACTGAAATACTTCGGTTTCGGGACAGCCGTCAAGGTTGTCGTCAAGGTTGCCGCAATCGGAGAGGGGATACGCATTTCCGTAGCAGCTGGATCTGGGTTAGACACGGAGATTGACATGGGTGGAATCGGGTAGATATAGAGTCACGGATGATTTTAATTCATTTGGAGAACCGAGTGCAGACCAAGGACCATCTGAGTTGAAAAAGTAACGTTGGTACGGGTCACTTGGGTAACTACGACCGATGATTGAAGCTTGGGAAGAGGTGAAATGAGGAAGGAACAGGATGAGAGCAATAGCGTCTGGTGACTGCCAGGAGGTGTAGGATGAAACGGCATCCAATAAAAAATCTAAAAGGGGATGCAAGCAAGTCAAATGAACTCAGAACAGAGTGATTTCTGTTGGCTGACCTAGAAACCAAATACTAGTTGGACCAGAGGCACCAATATGTGCCCAATTTGGGAAGGTAAGGACAGCCGTTGAGATGGCGAGCGGGGAGGCTAGAGGTTGGACTAGTTGGAACGGGTGATTACATGGTGAGAATAAATGGCGGTAGTATTTAGCTCTGCCAAAGAATCCAATCATAGGCTCCACGTTGTGCAAAGGGGGAGGTAATGTGAACAGGGACTGCAGACAAATAATAAACGGTTGAGCAACATCTTCCGTGATAATGGAGACGAACTGTAGTTTAACTGGAATTGACTACGTCAACTTAACATTACTGTAAGAGTATGGGTCGCCAGTCACCGAGTCACTGCTGTCAGCTTTAAGAACCGAATGGTGCGTGGCAAAATCAGCCATTGGGTGCTAGCTGTGACTGCTGGTAATCAGTAAATAATGAGAAATTTACGTTTTATGTGTATATGATTGCTTTGGAGAACAGGAGGGAAGAACGTGTGTGCTATGTCTGGATTGTGAAGTTGTTTTGAGATAGTGCAACCCCAACTAAGACGAAGGTGGGAACGTCTTGCTCGTCGATGTTAGCCTTGAGCCTCGCAGAGTACCTTCACTCCACCCCATGCACATTTTTTATAAAACAAATGAAAGTACCGCTGTCATTCACCTGTATCCTTGGTGTTGCCGGACAAGTGTCGACCGGGACAAATCCAGTACAGCCGCAGACAAACAACAACGGTGTTCTTTCATGATTCGCCTGAATTAAAGGCCAGGCTCAGAACCACCAGCGATGGGTGATGCACCCCTTGCTACTGGAAGGGTGGCGGTGATTCACCTCAGCACCTTTAGCCTGCACTCAGTCGAGCATCTTATCAAACAGCGAGATGTGAGAGAATATGGTGCTAAAACCGTTTATTCCGCTTATTCTTCGTTTTTATTTCTTCAGTTTGACGCGCTATGTTTCAGAATTCCGCGACATACAATGTACATTCATAACTCTCGCCGTAGGTTCTACTCTTGAAATCATCGTCTTTTGGGCCCATTGAACTTTTCCCGTTACAATTATCCAGATGTACAGGGGTTTGCTTTCAGTCATCACAACGAAACCTGGAATAAATGCCTCTGTAGTGCTGTATTTCCGCGAGTGAATTTAGAGTGTGCCAGTTACAGCAACAGTAACAGTCTACCTGGACATTCAAAAAGCCTTTGACCAGGTTCCCCGTGCCTCCCCGCCACACAACCTTAGCACCGTTGGCATCACTGGAAACTTACTGCAGTGGTGCGCTTCCTACTTATCAGACAGGACGCAACTAACGCAAATCGGAGACATATAATCATCTCCACTATCGATCACCAGTGGAGTCATCCAAGGAAGCGTGCTAGGCCACATCCTTTTCGTACTGTACATCAATGACGAACTGTAGTTTAACTGGAATTGACTACGTCAACTTAACATTACTGTAAGAGTATGGGTCGCCAGTCACCGAGTCACTGCTGTCAGCTTTAAGAACCGAATGGTGCGTGGCAAAATCAGCCATTGGGTGCTAGCTGTGACTGCTGGTAATCAGTAAATAATGAGAAATTTACGTTTTATGTGTATATGATTGCTTTGGAGAACAGGAGGGAAGAACGTGTGTGCTATGTCTGGATTGTGAAGTTGTTTTGAGATAGTGCAACCCCAACTAAGACGAAGGTGGGAACGTCTTGCTCGTCGATGTTAGCCTTGAGCCTCGCAGAGTAGCCCCAGTCTACGCCGTGCACATTTTTTAAGTCAAACGAAAAGATAACTCTCAGTCACTTGTATTTCGTGGCGTTGCCAGACAAATGAAAACCGAGGCAGGTCCAAACCAACTACAGACAAACAACAACGGTGCCCTTTCATGGTTTTCTCGAATTAAGGGCCAAGCTCTGAACCATCGGCCATGGGCGATGCATTCTTGCTACTGGAGGGGTAGAGAATAGACGAACGCACCATGGTACAACGTCATAGGATTCAGGGAAGAGCCTACGATACTTCCTGAGTTTATGGTATAGAGCGGGCAACTGCCTGGCTGAACGACAACCAGAAACATATGAAGTTCGTGTGGGAGCAACTAGGCACAGTAAGGATAGTACATCGCCATATAAAACCCTGGCCACGCCTTGTCTCTCACGAGAGAGAAAGTAACCGTCCCAGGTTTTGTGGCGCAACGAGTTTGCAGAGGCTTCAAGAACGCCAGGCGAAAGGATGAAGGAGCTTAACGGGAGGAGTGGGAGAAGGCTGGGTACGCATCCAACTGCAAATGAAAATACGACGGCCGCTAGCAAAGAACTTCGGGCCAACTGCAGCGGTGGGACACAGATAACCGTTGACGATGGCCATGTTCAGAGTGTAGGAACCGCATGTTAGATGTCTTACAAGCCTGGACCATCCTTCGACACCGCGCAGGACAAGCCGGGGCGAAAGGCGAAACTGGGAACTTTGTCGAGACCAGGAGAGCTCAGGAAGATTGAGATCACCAACGATTAATTAGTTTGGGTGAGGTGGAGCTTGGGTGTGGGAAATAAACGTGGATATTTGATTCATCGTGCTGGTGGAGTGTAGAGGGGGCATGGATACAGACCCGGGGATAAACGGCGGGATAGCCAGACAGGCAGAATATTCATCAGTCTTAAGTATCCTCCAGTAGTGGATCGTCACTAATGGAGACTTTTATTTCAGTTCTGAGGTATATGAGGCGGCCACTACCACGGCCGTGGGAACGGTCGGAAAGGAAGGATTGTGTCCCGGAAGGGAGATAAAGGTAGCAGGCAAGCCAGGAGAGATCCAAGTTTCACTGGTGCATATGAAAGTTGGACAAGTTGTAATGGACGTGGCTTTGGAAGGGGCGGAAATTGTGGCGGAATAGGTGGTTGCCGAAAAGAATCCCAGGCAAATAATACGCGGATTGCCAGGGAGCGGAACTTGATAAGGGCTAAGATTAGGTAGTGGTAGCTATGGCTTAGAGATCTTCCAGAAGACTGTGTTGTACGGTTTGAGGGGTTACGAATGTGCTTATGTGAATTCAGGGTATAATCGGGTTGGGTTTGTAGATGAAGTGCGATGAGCAGGAACTCAGGAAATTTGTGTGGAAAAATCCGTTACGATATGAGGCTTTGAAGGTAGGTGTTTGAGCCCGAGGAAGCGCTTGGGTGGGGAGACACAAAGCTGCATTAGGTCAAGTGGTCCGAAGGAAGAACTTGTGGGGTCAATCTCGACTGCAGCCCCATGTCCGGGCTGATAAGATACCGTATCTGTTAAATCAACAATAAATATTGTCGGCTGATGGAGGTCAGAGGTGACATAGACGATTGTACAAGGGTAGAAGTAGAGGGCTCATGGTAATGAGGGTAAGATGCAGGGCCCGGGACCGACATGCAGGTTTGTGCAACGCGATGGCACGAGTCGGTGCCATAATATGGCAAGCTTAAGGTGTTATTGACGGTGTTGGGGATTTGGGGGTAACACATCAACTTCAGCATCATTATGGGCGTTTGGAGGTCTTGCTGGCCTGTAACCGGCTTTGGTGTAATTGAGGGTGGTTGGAACCTTAACAGAAATCGATGCGAGTTGGTTAGTGGCCGGGTTGATTGGCAAAATTAGTACACTGTTATTTAAACTAAAGGGTCCCATTCCTACTCGCACCTTTTTCAACGGCAGTCCGGTTGTGTAATTGCCGTTGGTCGCATGTGAAGTCTGCGAATGAGTGACGCCAAGAATATTGATTGCTGAAAATGTACAAAGAGAAGAGGAGTACGATTAGCAGCTTTCGGTGGTCGATTTTAGAGATTTGGGTGGTAAATCTCAGTAAAGTTCTTTGCAGTCGAGTGCGAGCAGCTTTGACCATTACTGTTCTACGTTTTGGGGTAGACAAGAGGAGGGCCTGGGATGCACCTGGCGTGCAACACCGTCTCCGTTCGTGAATTGCATTAATATTAAGCAACGCAATGACGGTTTTAACCTTCGGAGTTGTTGAACTGTGAAGATGCTGTCAAGCATGTTACGTGCCGTCAGGAGAGCAGTTTTGTGAGTTCGAGCGGAATGCGATCAGCCCTAGTGACGACACTCTAAAAGCTGACGAATCTCACAGGCAAGATCTTCAAGGAGCATCGATGCTTTTTCAAGATTTCGCAGAGCATACGTTGCGTCAGGAATCAAAAGGCAAGAAATCGGCTGTATGCTTTGAGAGGAAGTCGTTTCGTTTTCCATCCTATACGCACAGGCTCCGTGATTAGCCGAGTCTGTGTGTATACGAGATACTTCCATTAGAGGTGCAGGAGGAGGGCTGCTGAGTGGGATAGGAAAGGAGATAACAGTCCGTACTGCCGAACAGTCTGAAGCTACTCGCATTGCTCTGCGGACCGGCTCTGAAGAGTGATAGGACTGAATGCGGGGACATTTGTCAGTCAGGCGCTTCTGTTGACACGATGAGGGGTGTAACGTTCTGGCTAGTCAAAAACTATTTTACCAGGAGTGTGTGGCAAAGAAATAAAAATTATATCCCTAGACTGAATATACAATAATAATAAGGTCAGATAGAACAGACTCACTAACGATTGTTTTCTTTAAAATGGTTCGTCGTTGGCCCAAGTCAGAGAATAAATAATAATCTAAGCATGATTGTCCAGGGGTCTTCTGGTGAACAGTTCTCACATATGATAAGATCCGAGAATAGGCTGAAATGTTTTGGCACCAGAGTAAGCATACGAAACTCGCAAATGACCGCCGTAAGCGCGAGCGAAACCAGAAGGGGAGTCGAAGCGCGTGACCACGTTTGTAATGCGTGAAACTGTACAGGTGCGCGTTTTTGTAGTTTTCGTATTCAAACAAAAAACGTTTATGCAACTGACAAAATACGTGATGTTATAATGGAAGCAAAAGAAAGATAGAAAACACCACAGGGGGTGCATGATGGGGTTTCGAGTTCTAACAGTCATTTAGAGGAAAAAGAGCGTAGTGGCATTATCTTAACCCATCAGGTGCACGCAGACGCAAATCACTAACCAGATACTGGAGATCATAGCTGGGTCCGTTTACAACCGATTGCCGGGAATCATTGTCCGAGAATTAAGCCCCTTTTTTGCGCGAGGATGCTAATATGGTTAAATGCGAGATGGTTGCACGTTACGTTGAGGACGGTGGAAGTGTTATTTCTTACGACCTAGGGGGCGGGTATCTTAAAGCACAAACCCGTCATGGGACTGGTACTGGCAAGCTAAGACGTCAAGAAAGCTTAATCAAATAGGGAAGAGTAAGGAAGAGAACAAGTGCAGTTATTGAGTGAGCGCTTTAAATAAGCAATTAATTGATAAAAAATAACTACTTAAGAATGCTACAGGCAGGCTGGGGTCCAAAAATACTTTTCACCACCAGACCTTGAAAAATCATGGCAAGACAAACTGGGTGCAAGAAAGAAGGGTCAAATTCAGCGGGCCCCAGTCCGGTTTCGAACTTATACTGGAGCAGAAGTGGTTGTTGGGGACGAAAAATGTGAATGTCTCGTATAGTGATGTGACGGTGAACGAACCCATGCATATTGCTGAAGGAAATGGTCCAAAAATGTTAAGACGTTACTGGTTACAACAATTACCCATACTTACGTTAAACCAAACCTCAACACTTCCTGGGATTCGGTCTCTTATCTACAATCGTGAGGAAGTATTTTCAGAACCGAAGACTGGCAAGTTTTCCGGAGGGAAGGTGGACATATAAGTACACTGGGAATACAGCCGCGTTTCCTGAAGACTCGGTAACTACCTTACTTGATGCGTCCAAAGGTCGAGCAAGTACTTAACCGTTAGCAACGTGTAGGAATAATTCAAAGTACGGAGTTCTCGGAGTGGGCTTTACCAATTGAACTGATACTGAAACCGGACGGCACAGTTTCAACCTGTGTTGACTATAAAACCACAGGCAAAGCCGGCACATCTGCAGTAAACTACCTCTTACCTGAAATCAAAGGTGTTTGCACACAAATTGGTAAGAGCAAATATTTTTCAAGACTGGATGTAGCCCATACTTACCAGCAGTTGGAATTAACGGAGGAAGCGAAACTCCACCAGTATTCACACATGACAGTTTATGTGCAATCGCCTTTCTTTTTGGAATCCACCCCACTTCCTCCGTATTTCAACGCGCAATTAAAAACGTCATTGCGGGGATGCTCAAAACGTTCGTCTATCCAGACAATATCTCGACAACCGGGTGCACCGGTGAGGAGGATCTGAAGTCGTCGCAACTGGTACCCAATAGTTTGAAGAAGCGTAGGCTAGGAATAAAAAATGCAATTTCCTGGCTGACCACGTGGACTATTTGAGTTTTCAAACCAGTTCAGACTGTCTAGCTATTCTAGAAGAGAAGATAGTACAACATTGGTGGCACCGCAACCAAGGAATAAACATAAACTAATAACTTTCTTAGACACGGTTAATCACCGTGCGAGGGTCAGACTTTTGAGTCAAGGGCTAAAGGTGGGGCATCTCGACCAAATCTCCTTCCTCAGCCTGGACAACCGGGAATTGTCATTTGCCCGCGCAGTTCCGTGCCAACCGCTGCCCCTACTCAACCTTTTCAACCACACAAGCAAACATCGCTGCGTCATTTTGCTGTCAGTTCTCAGACCGACCGGCCTAGTGCTCCTCGCTGCCCAATAACAGTAAACAAACTGAAACCCTTCTAAATCCACGGGATCCTTTCTATATAGGAGCTTTCAACGTCCGTAGTCTATGTCAAATTGGCAAACAGGCAATCCTTGCTGAAATCTTGTATCTCCCTAAAATTGATGAATGTTATATCCCCGAAACACGTATACAAGACCCAAGCGTGGTGATGCATCTCGGAACGACAAGGATGAACTCAGCTCTTTCACCATTCTCCCTCAGTGTATCCGGTGACCCAGAAGTGATGCCTCGTAGAATATACAGCTTTGAGTAACGTTTAGCCCAAGAGCTGAACGCGCCTAGCTGGAGTGGATCCCAATAAACATTCGTCTTTGAGCAGTCCGGATATCCAGCCCAACAAAGCTCAGTGCTTCTGGGCATAATAAGCGGTGCGTGTTTACAGCGTCGGCTTGTGACCTAACGGACTGCACTTCTGGTGCCAAAAAGGGTAATTCCTATCGAGGAATATCCGGACTCATTTTTAAGCAAAAAGCACTGATCCTTGCGGGCGATATGAGTGTTCAAATAGGTCGTCTTAGCTCCTTGGAATAAAATTTGGGCGGACGCTTTGGAGTCGATGCTGGCCGCACAGGCAACGAAACTCGATTGTTTCGGTTGTGCGCTGATCATGAACTGTTTCTGAAAATACGTGCATCGAAAGCTCGAAAGATGGCGAAGGCTGTTGCCACTGAAAACAGCCGTGCCCTATATCAACTGGCGTGATCGGCTGGCCCTAGGAAAGCAGCGGTCAATGAGTCGTTAAGTGAAAAAGATGCGTCATTAATTAACTTGCAAAAGCGTCGACTGGGAAGATGGGCCGAACACTTCAAGGAACAGTTCAAATGGCCTCCTGCAACGGAGCCCGTAGAGACAGTGCGTGGGGTCAAACAGAAAGTAAACCTTGATCGTCCGTCGGAAGAAGAAACTGAAGCAACTACAACCACTGTACGACAAGCACGCTATTCTTACGGCTGACAGTAATTATAATGAGGATGATACCGTCAAGCAGGATCATACGGTTACAATTAGAATAAGGCATGACTGGGTACTGGTGATCGTGCGGAACAAAGTGCGATGTAAAAAACAGTGGGTAATATCCAATTTAGACTTGGATTTATGGGTACTGGTGATCGTGCGGAATAAAGTGCGATGTAATAAACAGTGGGTAATATCCAATTTAGACTTGACCGTGCCTAAGCCGGTATTGGAAAGTAAACACAGTTACCAGGCGTCTATTTTACTTTTAGGGGAACGTATCAAACTAAGACAAGATCAGATCCCAAAGGTAGCGGGAAAAAAACAGAATGGAAGAGGGCGATAAAGGCTCATTCTGCCAGGAGCATGATAAGAGCACTTCAAATTGCAAAAAGTGATGATCCAGAACAACGAATCTAGCCCGGTGGCTAGATTGCCACGATTTGGCAGTTCATTTTGAACCAAAGTCTAAAACCACCGATGGAGTCTATTCGGCCTTGAACCGTTAGGCTTATGGCCAGGGCCACAAAACGGTAAGTGGAGATGGTGAGGCAAAGGAATCAGCAGTAGGAGTAAATGGGAGCAGGAATCTCATAGTCACGGTGCGCACTGAGACTGTAGAGACTCACTAGTATCAATGTTGGTGTGGGGTTGGGCGTAAAAGCTCCTTGAGGGAGAGAGTTGGTGCTAATGCACAAGACGGAACGCAAACTGCGCATAAAATGGCTGACTTTGTGGGGAGCATAGAACGATGGGACCTCCGATTTCTGCATTTATTGCAAAAGTTGTAATGCAAAAACTGAAAGCAATGGTACATTTGGAAAGGAACCCGAAGATATAGATCCGCTACATGGACGGCGCTTTTGTCATCAATAAAAAGAGTGAACTACAACAAACAAGTCAGTTGACAAATAGCGTTTTTTCTGACATCCAATTCAAAACGAATAGAATAACCGATAAAAAACTGGCAGTTTTGGACACCCTGGTCAAGGAATTGGCAGAAGGTCAACTGCAGACAAAAGTCTACAAAGTGGCAATGCACACAGGCCAAATGTTTAGGTATCGCTGCAATTATACGAAATATCAGAAGCAAAGATACATCCGGACTCTTTTCAAGCGCGTTGAGACGCGCCGCCCCACCATGGAGTAAGAAGTAAAAGAAGAGAAATGTTAGTGCAGAGCTTTTCAGAGGAACAGATACCCCATAAACTACATCTGATGAACTCTCAGAAAACTCAGCTTGGCTAACCTGACAGCACAAAGACAAGGTAAACGGATCACACATCCACACATCAGGAATATTTCGGAAATAATGGCACGGATGCTACGGCGGTAGAAATTTTTTTCCCACAGACCCGCAAGCACCCTACGAAGAACGCTAACAATCCAAACGTTATGATTGAACACAATGTTGAGGATCAACATCATGTACAGGATTTAGTGCGCGGATTATGGCAAACACTACCTGGACCAAACAGGAAGAAGGCTTTCAACCAGAATACATGAGCATAAACTTGCGACCAAAAGACAAGACCAATTTTCACTCGTT
The DNA here is from genome assembly GCA_003604175.2 of Clonorchis sinensis. Classification (NCBI taxonomy): domain Eukaryota; kingdom Metazoa; phylum Platyhelminthes; class Trematoda; order Opisthorchiida; family Opisthorchiidae; genus Clonorchis; species Clonorchis sinensis. Next base: position 151,438,308 of record CM030370.1, read on the forward strand.
TCCGTGCACGAAGATCAAGATGGTCACTAATTCGACTTACTGGCTCAAGCGAGAATAAATGAACAAGGCAAATTTATAGAAGCACGACAGGTTACTAAAAAGTCCTTAACATCACATTGCAATCAACCCAGTCTATTGACAGTGATGAGCGAAAGAACTACGGATCCACAGACTTCAGAAGTGGATAAACTAAGCAAACAATCGAGGGAAAAGTGCTCTTATGTACGCTTCATAAGCTACATAAACCCATCTTGGAACGGAGGAACACTAGGTCAACTACGCAATGACGATATACGCTTGACTGGAAACGAAACATTTGGAAGCGAATCACAAAGTTCGGCGAAAAGGTTAACGACCATTTGATCAACCACCATTACACACACCCCAGCTACCAGTATTTCGACACATTATTTTCGTTTGCGGCTTCATTCATTTAACTGATTAGTATTTGCGAATCGACGGTGGTTGAGGACCTTGAAGGTTTGTGGAACAAACGGTTTACTTCTTGTGCTTGGCGTACTTACCATAAACCCAACTGTCCAAGTTCGCCTTTCGTCTGCAACAGCTTCCAGTCCTAGATCAGAACTGTGGGTATTACCTATGATTTGTCCTGCTTCATTTCAATGTGCATGCAACCATGGTAATTTACAGCGTTGACGTCGGCTAGTCACCAATACCTGCA